>JAQBSW010001503.1:0-131619 GCA_029291075.1 Eudiplozoon nipponicum | reverse complement strand
CAGATTAACATAACTACCACAATTAGACTGGTACTTACTAAACCAAGTGGTATCTAATCAGAATTTCAACGTAAGAAGTGCTTTTGTGTTTTTAAGTACTCACGAAATAAATAGGGCTATTTATGTACGAAGTATGCGGAGCTATTTGAGGCGAGGGCCGCATAGCTAGTTTTGCTTTCCTTGCATTGCCCTTTGATCCTCGCTAGTGCGCTTGCCATCTTGATCTGATGATAATCATTGAAGTTTGAAATGCGTGAGTACGTGTGGCTGACGGTAGTTTATCAATATAATATTTGTTGTGAATAAGGTGCTGCGCCCCTCGTAAAAATTTAGTTCAAATAGGGTCAGAAGGATAAACCAAAGTCTGCGTGATCGAAAGGTATAGTCCCATGAGCACATTCGTTTCTTGCTTACTGGCGAATCATCAGAAGGAAACGATAATATGTGCTATCCTCACTATATATTGGATCGAGGAATGTGGTACAATTGAGAAGTACAAGCGCTAGAGGAATTAACTTCTTATAAAGTCTTCTAAAGTATGATTTCAAAGGCAACTAAACATATATAATATATACCGAGCCTATAAAGTGTATAGGCACTATGGTTGCCGATTCGATACTTGGTACGAACACTTGTCGCCGAGCTGGTACATGGATCTCAAGATATGCTAAATTGAACCAAAATTGAGAATTACAACTACTTCTGAACACCTATTATTCCAGAAATTCCATACACTCTGGCCTTGGTTGGACAGAATGGATTGGTATTTATATCAAGCTAGTTAACTTGAATTTAAAAATATTATCACAACCCTCGTAATTGCTGATTTTTAAAAATGTATAAATATTTTATTTGACAATAACTGATTGCGCGGGTAGTGGTAAACATTCTTTAAATCAAGTTTGCGAGCTTGAAGTAAACACCAATCCCATTGTATTTAACCTGTCGTCGAACAACATAAAAAAACTCCCGCCAGCCGCAACGCACTGACGCGTTTCGACCTTCCTTGATCATCATCAGAGTACGATGGCAAACTGACTATCGAGGATCAAACCGCATTGAATATATATGGAAATCAAATTTAGTTATATGCGGCTCTTACCTCCAGCAGTCTCGCATACATTGAACTTGACTGGAAATGGCGGCTGCACAACTACTATGCAGTTACGAAAATAAACTGTTGGCAGCTTTCGCCACATATACATATATAGACAATAAAATTTAACAATAATTAATTGCGCGGGTGGTGGTAACAATTCTTTAAATCAAGTTTGCGAGCTTGAAGTAAACACCAATTAATCGTCAGAGTATGACGACAAGCTGACTATCAAGGAACTAACCGCAATCTTGATTTAAATAAATGTTTTATTCGTTGCCCTAAACGTTTTTTATCCAAAAGTGGCTTATGTCCTCGGTGATAATAATTGTATATGGCGCCGTGTAATTGCTTTTCATTACTTTATGAAATATATAGTGTGGTTTGTGGGTCGACCGGTGGATTATGGCTTTTTATACCGACAATAATATGCATGAATCTTGTGTTTACTACCAGAATAAGAATTAAATATTGCATATGAAGTCTCTATTTCGGTTTTGCTGCACAGTTAACGCTTATTGCCGATTTGTAAGTGACGAAATGAGAGAAAATGCGCTAGCCTCGATAGAAGCGTTTCGACTGCTTAAAGAATTTGGCCACTGGTGCTTTAAAATTGGATGTTCTGAGTAATTGATGCTCTTCAGCTTTGTGAAGCTGACTACTCAAATGTAATGGAAGTAATAGTACTAAATTAATTATATCACGCCAGATATGAAAGATCTGGTGTCATGTAACAACCAACATATAGCTATTAGCATTTAGGTTATGCGGCAGTAAGTCGTCATTTTTTATATGCTTGTGTATTGCTGTGCTCTGTCTGTCTGCGAAATGTTTTAGTTGGCCTCGATTATATAAGTACTACTTTACTTTACTTTACTGCGGCTGACTCCTTTTGGAGGATAAGCCGGCTCCAATGACATTTCATGGAGTTTCTTGGGAATTTGGTACACGTGGTGTCCACTCACCACGGCTTTTTGATCGAGGTCGCACCTCTAGCCTTTGCACATCCAAGCGCAGTCTGCAAGGCAGCAGTAAGTTGCATGGTTGCCGGTGGCTGTTGAGAGCTCATTCGCCATTCGGAAGTACGGGTACTGTCCAGGAGTCCATGTAATCCTGTGGCTATTGAACCATTTTGTGGCGGGGAACACACGCCGAGTCATGGTGCCGTCGTCGGGCTCATGTGGTATTTTATAGGAGATCCGATTGCCGGTCGGAAATCCACCACGCCCTGGTGACAGCGCCATAGCCCCGTAAGCCCATGTACGATCGGCCATCGAGACATGGTTGACACCGTCGTACCACGTTGAGGAGGGGATGGACTTTAAGTTATGCAGATTGATCCGTCAATCTACGACTATGTCCACATATTTTAAATTCATTATTTCCTATCTACAGCGTTTTTCATAATTATTATACTCCTCATTTACTATGGTTTGTAAATCTAATGATTCGCTGTCGGTTTGGACTACAATCATATATCTCATTGATTTCAGCAAAATCATTATAAAATTGTCGGCGGGCTTGGATAATATTCACCAGTATTCACACACTGAACTTAAATTAAGCTGTCGAGGAAAGTTTTGGTTTCTAGAGTAAACTACTTGCTTTATAAATAAACGTATTCTGATGTCCAAACGAAAAGTTTTTCCTGAGTCTTGAATCAAACCGAAAACAATGATGCTTATCCCTGGAAACTGTATTATATAATTATTACTATGCCACTTAACTATTTTTGATAGAATTTTCAAATTGCCCACATTTCATTTATGTGTGGGAAACTGGTATACATTTTAATTTGCCACACCATTCCTTCTCGTGTGCCAACACACAATGTCTTTGTTCTATGAAGTTATGAGATGTAGTTCATCTCAATAAAGTATTTGAATTATCATATTTCTGCTATCTGTTGTCATTTATTGGTTTTCCGTGTATTGATTGTTTATAATTATGTATGTCTGTAGAGGATGCTCACTCTAAAGGTGTTCACCATCTTCTCGATACTGGTCAGGATTCTTTAACTCAAGAATTGAAATCCGAGTCGCTAACCGGATCCTTTAATAACATTGATGACTCAAAGGCTTGCTGCCCTCTTTCAATGCTGCGTGAGCCCGCGACTGCCAGTTCATCGCCAACACTATCTTTAACAGATGCTATGGATTTTCACAATGACAGTGGCTGTTCTTCAACAGTTGGCGGACGCGATATTTTTCCATCTAGTCAAAATAAATGCGGTAGTAAAATTATAAAGTCCGAATGTACTCCTGCAATCAAAGCATCTCATCACCATCATTCGCAAAAATCGGAAATCGAGTTTAAATTTGGAGATGCCTCTCGTAACATGCTGCGTGACGTTCTCGAGGATGTGGTGGAACCAAGCCTGTTAGAAAGTTGTGTTGAAGATTTACAGTTGTTAACATCACAAAGTGGAGAACGTCTTTGTGAGGCTGTGAGCGTAATTGAGGCAGCAAGGAATGCGAGAGATCATCATAATAATCTTGTTCGAATCAAGAAGGAAAGTATGCGGAAATCAGATATTAGCGACAAAAGTAAGTTTTTGTTGCTGGCTTTAGTTTGTTATATATTTTTAAAAAAATAGACTCATGAACGTGTTCTTCAAATTTTCATACATGCTTTTTTTGCTTTCGACAGCCTTATTCGTTTGCTTAATTTATTTTTTCCTAAAATTCATTGTATAAAATTATTAAAAATTCTTTTTCGTTTTTTTTGCATTTATAACAGACAGTGTTGATTTGATGAAGGCGTCGACTGGTGAGGCCGATTCCCTGTCGAGTGATAGTAGGCGAATGAAGGTGCCGACAAGCGATGATCCGAGAAATGAGTCTGACGTTGAAACAGATGATACGGATGCCTGCTCACTTGACGGTTTAGAGGACGATGATGCTGTGGTCAAAAGTCGTTTAGAGCTGCAATCCGCTGAACAGGCTGTCGTCGATTTTATGAAAACAGAATCTTCTGTTTCCCAAAATAATTGTAAGCTTTCTAACGTTAATTTATTGACCATGGTTTACCTAGAAATAAGTTATTTTATCAGTCAATGAGTATTTGCGAAAATTAGCCTAATCAAAACGCGTAATCATATTTCTGGATGTGGTTCCATTTCCTTTAACAATTGGCCAATCATATTGTGGGTCAGCACTTCGTGTTGGCTCCTGGTGTTTAGCCACCATGCATTAAATGCACGTGTCAGTGATGGTTAAATTTTTGCTCATGATAACATCGACTTGTCATCGTGGTCTTATCTGAATTTACCCGATAAATGCATTTAAGTGTTTTTGTTGATACTATGATATAGGAATAGTGATATAAAATGTTTTATCCAATTTTTAATCAAGATCTTTAGAAAAGGCCATTAAAAAAGTGCAGCTACAATGTTACTTAACTCGATAAAAATATTGCGAAACTGGATTAATCTAAATTATCTTATCTGCGTTTTGACTGCGCCTACTTAATGATATGACATAAACTATTATTAAATAAGCCAATCCTGAGTCAAACCTGAATGGTTTGAATGAAATTGCACATGTGCCTGGCCCGTTTTCATTTCTAACCTTATAACTTACAGTGGCATGTGGTTATGATGAGTGTTTCTGATTTAATGGTCTCCTCCACCAAAAAATGTGAAGGCGAACTCAGTTACGTCATTCCACATTGTGAGTATTAAAGAAATATTATAGCACATGTAAATGATAAATTCATATTCAAGTATGTATTAGGTGTTGCGAACCTAGTAGCAAATTAGTTCATGTGTGTATAAAATCAGACGGTACAATATACCGTCCTATTATCCAACGTTCTTCACCTAAATATGTAGTGATTAATGGACGTAATACCGGCTCCTACTGATGAGTCGTCAGTAAGCACGAAACGAATGTGCATGAGATTATACTTTCTGTTCATGCTGCCTTTGGTTTATCCCTCTGGTCATAACTGAACTAATTTGTTACTAGGTTCGCAACACCTAATACTTACTTGCATATATATTAGCTCTTCGAAACAAACAGTATTTAAATCCATATTCAGCTATTCGAGTCTCAATTAGTTAAACGCAACTAATGTTCGTTTAATAATTGTTATGGATATGCGCGCACACACACGTGGCACGCAACTATCTAATGAAAGCTTAGTCTGAAGTATAAATGATATGGCCAGAAGAATTGTCGCACTTGCTTCTTCCGCGCAATCAATTATTGTTTAATTGTGTGTGTGTGTGTGTGTGTGTGTGTGTGGCGAAAGCTACAAACAGTTAATGTTCGTAACTGCATAGAAATTGTGCAGCCGACATTTCCAGTCACGTACAATGTATGCAAGACTACTGGAGGTGAGAGCCGCATATCTAATTTTGCTTTCCATATATATGCAATGCGGTTTGATCCTCGCTAGTCAGTTGGCCGTCGTACTCTGATGATGATCATGGATGGTCGAAACGCGTCAGTGCGTTGCGACTGGCGGTAGTTTTGTTATGTGGTTCGACGATTGGTTAAATACAATAGGATTGGTGTTTACCTCAAGCTCGCAAACTTCATTTAAAGAATTTTTACCACCATCCGCGCAATCAATTATTTTTTAATTGTATTGTCTATTTATGTGTGTGTGGCGAAAGCTACAAACATTTAATGTTCGTGACTGCATAGAAATTGTGCAGCCGACATTTCCAGTCACGTACAATGTATGCAAGTCTACTAGAGGTGAGAGCCGCATATCTAATTTTGCTTTCCATATATATGCAACGTGGTACGACGGTGTCAACCATGTTTCGATGGCCGATCGTACATGGGCTAACGGGGCTATGGCGGTGGTGTCACCAGGGCGTGGTGGATTTCCGACCGGCAATCGGATCTCCTATAAAATACCACATGAGCCCGACGACGGCACCATGACTCGGCGTGTGTTCCCCGCCACAAAAGGGTTCAACAGCCACAGGATTACATGGACTCCTGGACAGTACCCCGTACTTCCGAATGGCGAATGAGCTCTCAACAGCCATCGGCAACCATGCAACTTACTGCTGCCTTGCAGACTGCGCTTGGATGTGCAAAGGCTAGAGGTGCGTCCTCGATCAAAAAGCCGAGTGGTGAAGGGACACCACTTGTACCAAATTCCCAAGAAACTCCATGAAATGTCACTGGAGCCGGCTTATCCTCCAAAAGGAGTCAGCCGCAGTAAAGTTAAGTAAAGTATATATATGCAATGCGGTTTGATCCTCGCTACTCAGTTTGCCGTCGTACTCTGATGATAATCATGGAAGATCGAAATGCGTCAGTGCGCTGCGACTGGCGGTAGTTTTGTTATGTCGTTGGACGACTGGTTAAATACAATGGGACTGGTGTTTACCTCAAGCTCGAAAACTTGATTTAAAGAATTGTTACCGCCACACGCGCAATCAATTATTGCTTAATTATATCATTGGTTTTTTTGTAAAACTTGTGATAATGAGTGACCTGAAGAAGGCGGTTGTCGTCAACCGCCGAAATTTATTGAAGAAACGAAACAGCTGGAATTCAGCCTGTTTTAGTCAGAATGCGTATGAGGTAATGCATTTATAATGATTGACTATCTTGATGGAGATTATTTTGGCGTTGAACAGCAAACTTCATGTATATGCTCATTGTAACGGTTTTTTCATTTTTTGACTTTTATACTGAAAATAAATTAGAATTACATCATTTTCCTATTTATATTTAAAATTTATTTCCATATTTTCCGTCCAAAATCTATTTATAAAATGTTACAATCAAATAAGGTTTCTTGTCTTTTTACTGCAGGTAGATCAAGAATATCTTCAAAACTAATTTTAGTTTTTATTACTTTGACATTTTAACTGACCTCTTGTTTCAGTTCTCAAGAGCAGTGACGATTTTCTTATTTTTTAGCCAATGTAAATCTGAAACTTCCTTCGCTGATTCCGTCTGCGTCTTCTGCCAATTTTACTTCGGATTTTGAAAACAAAGGTGTGTTTCATTAATAAATAACTCCAGCTTTCTTTAAAATAACATTTCTGTCTAACAAATTGGATGCCGTAAAAATTACTGGCATGACGATAGATGGGTCGTGACAAGTTGTCTTGACACTTGCATGGACTAAAGATATCAAACCATCCCTCTTATTTAACGTATCCACGATTTTCCTTCGTGTGTGGTAGATTTGCACTATCAGTTCCGCAACGATCCGATGTATCCTCATTTCTAAGTATTGTGTGTTATTAGATGCCTGATGATGCTACTGGAAATGAGGTACCGAAAAGTTGCCGGAAAACTAAGATTAGACCGTAAGCATTTACAGCGGTTTGTACGAATGATGTGAAAGCCTTCGGAGTGAGGGGACGATTCAGCATCCAGCCACTACGAAGACGAACTCAATGCGTACTTGGAAATGTGGATCAATCAGATCTTTGCGGAGCTACCAGTGCAAATATACCAACCCTGAAGAAAAATCGTGGATACCTTAAATGTTATTATTGCAGTGCGCAACTAAGACCAACAACTTTCATAGGCTAATTAATTTATTTTGTTGGTTGTAATATTATTCGCAATTTTCAGGTAAAGCCAGGAGGAAGATGGTCGATGACACTGTCTCCTGTATATTTTACCAGATTTCCCACTCTGATTAAGCAAGAAACGCATATGGACATGAGACTATACCTTATGCTCATGATGAATTTTCTATATCCTTCTAGTTTAGTTAAAACTAATTTGCCGCTGAGTACACAATGCCCATTACATAAGTGCAGTTAGTTACAAGTTTCTTCAACTGAGATCACAATCCATCGTCAAAGTTCGCATGCATTACATGTCTACTCATATACACTTGTGTTTGGTACTTATTACTGATTCAGCAATAGTAACAGAATTCTTGGGCAAGGTGATTGGTGACTATCTCGTCTGATCGATATGTGTTAAGCTGCCATTACTACTTCTCGTGAAGCTTTTTTGGCAAATTTGTTAATATAAAATGGGAGATTGATATCCGTTTATATTTTTGCTGGTTCTAAACGAGAACGAATTAGTTAGAAAGTTTAAATAAAATATTAGAAAACTATATTGTTAGACAGATAGTTACTTATTTATTTATTTTGCTTGAATATTAATTTTAGAAGGTGACTCACACTTAGATCTTGATGACATTGATGATTCCGAACTTGAAAAGGTTAGATGTCGATTTTTTAATTTATGTTTCGTGATTGTTAATTCAAAATGTATGTACCTTTTACTAATTGAATTCTGCTCAGCCTGAAAATACTATTAAACTTATTTTTTATTCCTTATCCAATATATTATGGGCTTTATGCTTGGCATTCTTCTGAATAACTACTTGTATAAACATCATTGGCTGCTCTTTTCCGTTGGATCTATTAATCTACATATTAATTTATATTTTATTGCTTTGTTGGCTATTGCGTGTGGAAATTTTTTCTCTTCATATGCTGTCCTTCATATCGAATTGTTTATAAATGTATTTTGTCATAATGATGAACGATAATTTTGCAATGTTCTTCGATGACAGGTTAATTGCAATGGTATTGGTCGTTACTTCTAGCTTGCATATTTCATTTAAAGAATAGGCTTAAATATTTGAATGTTCCATCAGCATGATATTTGTTTCGATTAGCCCCGTATCACATAATAAAACAGTTTTTGTATCCAAGCGAGTTTGAACATCCATTGAAATAGCGTCAACAAAAATTTTTCTTATTAAAAATTTTTTTGCGCGGATGGTGGTAAAAATTATTTAAATAAAGGTTGTGATCTTGATAAAAATAACAGTGCATTATATGCAACATTTGCCAGTATAAATTAAGCTTTATATAATGTAGAAAAGGTAATTCATCTCGTACACCGGATTCGTCCGTATTGGGAGCTCTTTACGTACTATCCAAAATTTGCCACGTAAATTGTTGAACCTGGGAAATTCATCTAGTAGAACAATTTTGTCCTTATAGGGAACTCTTCACGTACTGTTCACGTTCGAGCCCTGTTCGCGGCAAATTGTGGATTGTGCGTTCCAAACAAACACGAAACGAAAGACAAAATAAGGTAAAACATTCGTACGTGCAATAGCTGGCAAAGAGAACACCTGGTCAGGACACAATCCATCAATACAAAAACATATTTTAAACATCACTTTATGATCAAATAAGAATGTTTCTTGAATGCACACAGCGATACGTACGTACCATACGCCCACACATTCACAAATTAACCAGTAATAATAAAAAAAAAACAAAAATAGAGCTGAAAATCTGACTAGTTCTCATCCACTTAATAAAATGAAAACCCAGAATTTATATGATTAAATTATTTCAATGCGTAGTTGAGAAATCTACTATTAAAGCGGCCCTTTATCCAAAATAAACAGACTGTTATTGTTATTATAATCAAGGTTCCGGTCTTGATATAAACACCTGACCCATTAATTACTTACATTTGTCAGTATAAACTAAGAATTGTATAGTGCTATTGTGTTTCTTCTTATATATATATATATATATATATATATATATATATATATATATATATATATATATATATATATGTGTGTGTGTGTGTGTGTGTGTTTAAAAGAACGAAACAGATTGAGTTGCATTTCATTTGCTATCATATTCGATGTTTCTTAAACTAGCGATAGTTCTTTACGGAAATGATGTCGTGTTTTTTTCATTTTTCTGTACATGGTCTTTTAAATCCATCATTTTGGTCATTTTTGATACAGAGTTATCGTCATATAGATGAATAATAACCTCATATGTTTTGTTGACTGGATCATGGTTTCTATCGTACTCACTAACTTTGTAACTAAGCCTAGTTGGGTGGTGCGATTAAATGAAACTTGCGGGTCATTAGAAAAGTAGTGATAACTTTTATGTATCAGATAAAATATGTGAATGTGTTAATGATTTTGGAACCACCAAATGCATACCAAGCGCAAATGTTCCAAATATAATAATACTTCAATAATTGGCAATATTGCTTAAGATACACAATTTAGTAAAGAAATAGGGCATATGATGATTTTTTCAGTATAAACTGGAGGTTTCATCGATTTTGTGGGTTTCTATTCTCCTACAATGCTAGGTTTGTGGGAATATATTCTCCAATACCGCGTTATGCGTATGCGGGTTGTAGCTTTGCACTAACAGTTTCACAAAGATCCGATTGATCACAATTTCCATTTCCTTTTTGTCTTCGACCGGGCTGGGTTTGTATTCGTCCCTTTCTTCCGAAGGCTTCAACATCGTTTATACTAACCAATGGGAATGCGGTTCTATCACATCTTTGTTTAATTGCGACGTTTCGGTGACCTACTATCCAGCACCATCCTCATACCACTATACACAACACAATACTCACAATGGCAGATTTGATGCAAATGTGGTAACCTCATTTCGAAACCGTTCTATTAATATTTTCTTTTTCGACACACCACTGGTTTTGAACATAGAATTTGTTTCAGTAACTATATACAATATATACATATGTCTAGCGCACATGAAATCCCTTTTTTATCAATAATCCAAATGTATATATATATATATATATATATATATATATATCCACATCTATTTGCAATTAAATACTGCTTGTTGCGGAGTACTAATATATATGCAAGTATGTATTAGGTGTTGCGAACCTAGAAACAAATTAGTTCAGTTGTGACCAGAAGGATAAACCAACGTCAGGTATAATCCCAATATACATTCGTTTCGTGCTTACTGGCGACTCATCAGTAGGAGCCGGCATTACGCCCTTTAATCACTATATATTTGGGTAAGGAATGTAGGATAATCGAACGATACAATCTGCTATAGGAGATACTATGAATATGGTTGGTTTAGATCATAACACTAAGCCCAATATCAGGTTGCCAAATATCGAAAATGGTTCTAGTAGACGATCATTCATTAAACCTAGGTTAGGTTTTGACGTAAGCGCATTTAATGTGCGAACATTAAAACAACTTGGAAAACAAGAATCTCTTGCTCGTACGTTGGATAAACTAGAAATCAACATATGTTGCCTATCTGAAACCAGAACACGGGATCTTACATACATTACAGAACTGGTTGCATCATTCCTATCTACGCGTTATTGGCTTCAAACATCTGTTTCCACAGAGTTCTCTCAAGCCGGTAAATGGGGCGTTGGTATTGCCCTTAGAATTAAAATAATTAAGAATAAACCCCAAATTGATGTAGGCAAACTCGAACAACCGTCCTTCCGAAAAAAATATGAAAATATTCTAAAGGCTAATCTAACTGGTCTGGATGACAAAAATCCGAATATAATTTGGTCCGAGATAAGTTCCACTATGCACATCGCAGGTACTACTGTATACGCCAAATTAAGCGCAGTCTAAAAGTCGATCTCGAAAACTTGGACCAGAAAGGCTGAAGAAATGGAAGTAGCTTTCGCGTCAGGTAATAGTCGCTGTTTTTCCAACTTATTCGCGCAATATGTCTGCGAAAATTAAAAGTTAGCGAAACTATAAATGATATTAACAACGATTTAATAACCGATAAAATAAGTCGTCTTGACAGGTGGGCTGAACACTTTAGAGATCAGTTTTCTTTGCCACCCGCGTCAGTTCTGATTCCCGAAAGCATATCTGCATCAACAGTGTGGAATGTTAGTCCCGAAGAACCATCCGAGTTAGAAGTACGCGATGCAATCCTATCTCTTAAGCGCCGCAAAGCCGCCGGCCCCGATGATCTGCTTCCGGGATTGTTTAAGGATGGTGGCGATATAATATCAGGAGCGTTGACCAAACTTTTTCATACTATATGGAATGAGGAAACCGTACCACTTGACTGGAATGAGTCGACCATCAATCCCATCTTCAAAAAAGACAATCGTAATTCTTGCGATAACCATCGTGGTATAAGTTTGACTCCGGTCGTATCAAGGTTATTTGCTTCGCTTATCCTACGTCGTCTTAGCGCTTCACGTGAATCACATACAAGAGAAGAACAGGCCGGATTCCGCGCCGGACGAGGTTGTATAGATAATATTTTTACGTTAAGGCAAGTGCTCGAACAGAGAAATTTATATCACCGTCCCACTATAGCCGTCTTTCTAGACTTCAAGGGCGCATTTGATTCGGCGGATCGCAATAGTTTATTCCATATCTTGTTGAAAAGCGGTGTGCCAACAAAATTTGTTAATATTATACGTGCTCTACACAAATACTTCTGGTCGCGTTTAGGTCTACAACGAATTAACGCATAACTTTACAACCAGCAGTGGTGTTCATCAAGTTTGTCTACTTTCCCCCTTTTTGTTTAATTTTGTAATCGATGCTATTATGAACAACACTTTCACACACTCTGGATGCAGGTGTTGAAGTTATCCCGGATAATCAACTAGTCGATCTGGACTATAAAGACGATATCGTACTATTATTCGACAATCGAGATTCTGCGCAGTCCACCTTGAATAGATTAGCAGAC
Source organism: Eudiplozoon nipponicum (assembly GCA_029291075.1). NCBI lineage: Eukaryota > Metazoa > Platyhelminthes > Monogenea > Mazocraeidea > Diplozoidae > Eudiplozoon > Eudiplozoon nipponicum. The sequence goes on along the minus strand of JAQBSW010001503.1, from coordinate 119,062 downwards.
GTTGTTCCGCCTCTCGGTATGAAATTCGCACCCTCTAAATTTAAGAATCTGTTACAGGATCACCCACCACTCACTCCAACGTTGCGACTGCAGAATGAAGATCTAGACATAGTCGACAGGTTTACATATCTTGGGAGCTCTATCAATAACGTAGGCAATATGTCCGACGAGGTGAAAATACGGATCGCGAAAGCTAGAGTAGCTTTCTCGAACCTTCGTCATTTATGGAGAAACGCGAATATTTCACTTTGCCTTAAAGGTCGTGTTTACAATGCATCTGTACGCGCAGTCTTACTATACGCTAGTGAAACTTGGCCTCTTAGAGTTGATGATTTGAGACGCTTACAGGCATTTGACCATCGTTGTTTGAGAAGTATAGCACATGTTGGTTACCAACAACGAATAACTAACGTTGACATCCGTAGACGTATCTTTGGATCTGCCAATAAGTGCTCCTCGTTAGAAAAACAAATAAGGCTCCATCAACTTCGTTGGCTCGGTCACGTTTTGCGTATGCCCTCAATTCGATTGCCCAAAAGAGCTCTGTTCTCTCATCCAGCACCAGATTGGTGTAACAAAGAATGTAGGCAGATTTTGACATCGCAGAACTAGTTGATGTCACTTACATCCAAATTGGGTAGTATAGGACCCACTCGTCTGCCAGGATGGGGTCATTGTGCGCATCATAGTTCTTGGTTAGAAGCCCTTAGCGATGTGGCATCGAATTGAGTTCAGTGACGATCTTGTTGCAGCTGTCTAGTAGAATCATCTTCGTAACCTTCTTTTCTTAGTAGGGCCAAGTTAGCTGCGAGGTTTGGTTTGTTTATGACGTGATAAAGTGAAATCCGCAAGGAAGCTGTATTGCTGATGTCGCCTTGCCCGAATGCTAACTTGGCCGAACTGGTGTTTTGGAGAGGATATATATAAATATATTTATATATATTCATTGTACCCTTCCTATGTGCAAAAACAATAAGAAATTTTATCATATATTAAAAACGTTTCCTTCTCATTGTCTTCTCAAATATCTACTAATGAACATATCTTTATATATAAATTGGAAAGCAAAACAAGATAGAAATATGTGAACATAAAGAGAGTGTGAAAATCGGAAACCGATCAGTTGGTGCGTCACATCTAGTTCAAGCTCAAAGCCTGTACATGCTTCTTCTGCTTGAATAAATCCGGCTGCAATTTATTTATCCATAAGGCTTCGTATGTGGCTATCTCATATCTTATTATGCACGAAAGACGTACGGTTTCGTTTTAATGGAAGCATCTACAAACAGACTGATGGTGTGGCAATGGGAAGCCCCTTATCTCCAGTGTTGGCTGAGATTTTTCTAGGGCACCTAGAGAACACATCATTAAAGAGTGACATAAGTAAATGTGCTCAATATATACGGTACGTGGATGATATATTTCTTGTCCTTAAGAACAGGTCGCAATCACGAACATTGCTTCAAAGTTTCAACAAAGCACATAAGAATATCGGCTTCACGTCAGAGCACGAGAAAGATGATTGTCTGCCTTTCCTAGATGTACTATTAAAGAAAGAAACTAATGGTAAATTAAACAGAACAATTTACCATAAACCAACATGGTCTGCACAGTATTTGCATTACAGCAGTTTTGTGCCATTTCAATATAAATTATCAACAGTTCGTGGTTGCTTTTCAAGAATTGACAGGTTGGTTAGTCAAGATTCTAAAGAAAATGAATATAATAAAGCAATTAACGATTTAATGTCTAATGGCTATCCCAGACAATTAATTGAATCAATTATTAAAAGGGGAATTAAACAGAAACAGACGTATTACGGGCCAGAAAAGAAAACAGTCTACCTAAACATCCCATTTAAGGGGGATGCAGCTTCCCGAATGGCACAAAAGAAAGTTGAAGCAGCATTAACACGCACGTTTAATGCAGCTAAACTACGAATGTTATTTAGGGTAACACACTTGCCTTTATCAGCAATCAAATAGAAACAGCCGTTAATGTCAGTATGTATTAGGTGTTGCGAACCTAGTAATAAATTAGTTCAGTTGTGACCAGAAGGATAAACTAAAGACGACATGAACGGAAAGTATAATCTCATGCACATTCGTTTCGTGCTTACTGGCGACTCGGCAGTAGGAGCTGGTATTACGCCCTTTAACCACTATATATTTGGGAGAAGAATGTGGGATAATAGGACGATACAATCTCCTAAATGAATTTGTGAACCTGCAGTAGAGTAGCTAACACCGTAGTCTCGACAATACGTCTTCAACGCTATCTCACTCTATAATATATATATATATATATATATATATATATATATATATATATATATATATATATATATATATATCGAGTCTGTAAAGGATACTAACACTATGACTATTGTGTTAGTAACCGTCATTGTCGAAATTTAAATATTATTTACCAATATACATGCGCAAATTGTCGATCAACTTACGTAGGCCGATCGACTCGAATGAGAAAACATTGTAACTTAATAGCCTGTTTTAAATCAAATATAGAATATACGTCTGCTATTGCGCAACACATCATCGAAACTACCTGATCTGCGTTTTGACTAACGCAGCTTTCATTGTTCCAGTAATTGTATTTTATCAAGATATTTCGGCCCATCTTACCGTAGGCCTTCATCAGTTGCATCTCACGAAACAAATGAAGCAAGTGTTTTATTTCCTCTAGTCATAATATTTATATACCTCAGACTGATCTTTCATTAGATATTCGCGTGTCACATGTGTGTGTGTGTGCATTTTCATAACCGTTGTTTTCATCTAACTAATTTAGACCAGAGTGGCTGAATAATAATTTCTCAATTGCATGCAATAACTATTCGTTTTTTTACACACTCAATGTAAATGACGTAACTGAGATGGGGGAGACCCATAATTCAGAAACACTCGTCATAAAAACATGCCATGAGTGATAAAACCAGAAGTCCGAAAGACTAATGCACATGTTAAATTACAATTCAAACCACTAGGTTGTACTCAAGATAGATAAGTTAATAACAGTTAATGGCGCACGCCACGCATGTGCATGTGTATGTGTATGCATAACTATTTTGATACACATGTACGTACATCTAAATGAAACTGCAGTCAATAGACATTAATTTACCCTTTGCACGCGTCAGACAAATTATTACTTATAAATATTGTATTATTAGAATATTTCCAATGGGTAGGGTGGGGGTGTAAAACAGAAAATTAGAGGTTGAAATCAGTAATTGTTTTAAAATCAAATGAATAGTTAGAGATGAAATTTTGAAGACTATATTCATAATAATTGTTCATTCATTTCTTGAATAAAAGCCCACTAAATAGTCAATCTTAATCTGATGTTCTTAATCTTTTACTGGAGCTAGCTTCATTTACCAATTCATGCAATCGCCTTTTCCTTCCATTAGCTAGTGCAGTATTCCAAATCGGACCTAAAGATTTTTCAACAGCTGTTTCATTCATAATATCATCTCTAGATTTAATTTCTATAGATTCCCTAATCAATCTCGTCACCCTATTACGACTACATATTGCTATGCGTTTGCATTCCTCCCAGTCGATAGTATGCCCAGTCTCCACTACATGACGAGCAAGATCTGATTTAGCAATATGTCCATACTTACATGCAGTTTTATGTTCACCTCTTCTTACTTTGATTGGACGCATGGTCTCACCAACATACTTGAGACTACAATCATTGCATGGGATCTCATACACTCATGAAGTGTCTACGGGTTCAATCTTTTCTTTTTGGTTAGGGAGTATAGTGCCTAGTGTAAGGGGCCGTTTTAAAACGGTCCTTATATTGTATTTTAAAGCTAATGATTTCAATTTCCCGAATAGTTATTGCATGAAATTGATAAATTATTATTCAGCCACTCTGGTCAAAATTAGTTAGATTAAAACAACGGTTATGAAAATGCACACACACACATGTGACACGCGAATATCTAATGAAAGATCAGTCTGAGGTATATAAATATTATGACTAGAGGAAATAAAACGCTTGCTTCATTTGTTTCGTGAGATGCAACTGATGAAGGCCTACGGTAAGATGGGCCGAAATATCTTGATAAAAGAAAATTACTGGAACAATGAAAACTGCGTTGGTCAAAACGCAGATCAGGTAATTTCAATTAATCCAGGTGCGCTACAAGGCAACTCCGTCATCATCGAAACATCGCACGTATGTACTCCATACGTAGCATTCAAAGTAATGACTAAATTCAGAAAACAAGAGGGAGCTAGCCACATACGGAGCCTTATGGATAAACAAATTGCAGCCGGATTTATGCAAGCAGAAAAAGCATGTTCAGGTATTGAGCTTAAACTAGGGGTGACGCACGCGATTGATTGGTTCCTTTTTTTCACACTTTGTCTATGTTTACATATTTCTATCTTTTTTGTCTTCCAATTTATATATAAAGATATGTTCATTAGTAGACACTTGAGGAGATTATGAGAAAGAAATATTTCTTGTATCTGATAAAATTTATTTTTGTCTTTGCATGTAGGAAGGGTACAATGAACTTTATTAAAGTCACATTTCAAACGAATATACATGTATATATATATATATATATATATATATATATATATATATATATATATATATATATATATATATATATATAAGATTAATGTGCGTATATTTACCATATATATTGTGTATATAGAATAAATCTATCTACGGATAGACCTATCTATCTATTTATACGTCTATCTCTCAAATTTTGAGTTTCTCTTTAACAGACACTTGTCATCTGTTAACCATGAATATTTTCTCTTGGACCACATATTATTCTTATATTACGATATTCACACCTTATATAAATATATAAAATACATATAAATATTTATACAAACATATATATATATATATTTATATATATATTAGAAACAATGTGAGTCAAATGTCTCTAATCTAATTTTCTCTCTCCTAGCTATTGCTAAATCTGTATACCAACTTCTGAAACATGTTTTGAGAAAGATAAGGATATAGGAATTGATATCGGTATAGGTCATTCGCAATCAGTTTTCTATAAGCGCGGTTTCTTACTTAGGTGCCCACTTAATTCAGGTTCCTCTGCCTCCCGTTTTCTGAGCCTAGAAAATGCTTCATTAAATATTTGGCCTAATGATTTTGCTACATATGTTACATTCATTACATCCTTCCCTGATTTTATTTCAATCGACTCTCTTATTAGTCTAGTTAATCCGTTACGTTTACAAAGCGCGATGCGTTTGCATCCATCCAAGTCTATTTCGTAGCCTGTTTCCTTTGAATGCCTAGCTAGATCTGATCTTTGAATGTGTCCATATTTGCAGGCCGTCTTGTGTTCTCCTCTACGAACCTTTATCGGTCGCATGGTTTCGCCTATATACCTGAGCTTGCAATCTTTGTAAGGTATCACATATACTCCTGATGTCTCGAGGGATTCTACTTTTTCTTTTTGGTCAGGAAGTTTATTACCTTTAGTAAGCGATTTTCTTAAAACTGTTCTAATATTGTATACATATTGTAATACATATACGTATTTTTATGTATTTTATATATTTATATAGGGTGTGAATATCGTATTAAATGAATAATAAGTGGTCCTAGAGAAGATATTCATGGTTAACAGCTAACAAGTGGGTTTTAAAGAGGAATTCAAAATGTAGGAGAATGATGTATATATAGATATATAGGTCTATCCGTACATATACGCACATTAAACATTTTATATATATTAACATTTACATATATATATATATATATATATATATATATATATGTATGTATTTAAGGTGGTGTAAATATTGGAATAATAAATAAATAATTAAATAGGAGGAAAAAATAACGTTTAATGGTATATATATTTATAAGACATTTGACTCACACTGTTGCTTATATTTATATATATGTTTTTTATGTTTGTATGTATTTTAAGCTGTGAATAAATAAATAAATAATTTCATTAAATTATCAAAAAAATAAAATTATTTTAAACATATATATATAAATAATATATATATATATATATTAGGATTAGAGATATATGACTTACACTGTTGCTTATATTTATATATATATGTCTTTATGCATATTTATATGGATTTTATATATATTTATATTGTGTGTGAATAACGTAATAAATGAATATATATATATATATATATATATATATATATATATATATATATATATATATATATATATATATATATATAGTTGTTGATTGCGGTTTTTCATGTGCGCTAGACATATGCATATATTGAGAATAGTTACTGAAACAAATTCTATGTTTAAAACCATTGGTGAGTCAATAAAATAAAATATAAACAGAACGGTTTCAGAACGAGGTTACCAAATTTGCTTAAATCTGCTATTGTGTGTATTGTGTTGTGTATAATTGCCTGAGGATGGAGCTGGAAAATTGGTATCGAAACGTCGCCAGTAAACAAAGATGTGATAGAACCGCATTTCCATTTGTTAGTATGAACGATGTTGAAGCCGTGGGAAGAAAGGCACGAATACAACCTTAGTCCGATCGAGGACAAAAAGACATGGAAATTGTGATCAATCGGATCTTTGTGAAACTGTTAGTACAAAGCTACAACCCGCGTACGCAAAACGCGGCATTGGAGAATATGAAGCTGGCACTCCGAAATCAAATTTCAAAAAAATATCCTAAATATTTTGTTTGAATTTATTAACTAGATAATTTCTTTGATTCATCAATTACAATTTATTCTACCATAGTGTTTTCGAATAATGCAGTTCTGCATTCTTTTAGCAACTATTCATGTTACATTTCAACCGATAAGTTAATCCTATTCTAATCGCAGCTATAGGTGACCTGTTGTTTAATGGTTTTTGTTCTAGGAATATATCTTGCGGCCACGAGAAGTAATGATAAAAGCCAGTGTGTGGTATCGTGAAAACGGTGAATATTTGGATCATTCAAGAAGTAAGTGTTAAATAATATACTTACACTGTTGCTTAATTTTGGAATAAATCTATATTTATGAGCTTAATCATACTTGATATTTAATCTTTCGCAATATTGACAACATAGAATCAAAGCGTATTGCGTCATATGTAAAATAATTGTTATTAGCGCGCATTGTCTTGTGCGTATCTGCACAGGCGTCGTTTATAACAACATTCAGTGTATATATATATATATATATATATATATATATATATATATATATATATATATATAAAGTACTATGGACGGAATTTACTATTTATTTTTTGTCAATGTAATCTAAGCATTCTATAAGAAAACAAATACAATTTATTATTTTATTTTAAATCAAAGTTTTGATCGTTAAATAAGCACCAATCCCATTATAAATATATGTGTAAGCATAAACTATGCATTGCATAAATAAGCAAAGGCATTTCAACCAATAATTGTGTATTAGATATTGCGCACCTAGTAATAAATTAGCTAAAATAGCACCGGAAGAGTAGACCAATTCAGCATGAACGAAAAGTATAATCCCATATTCACATGTATTTCGTGCTTGCTGGCGACTCATTAATAGAGGTCAGTACTACGCCCTATGCCCACTATATACTTGACCAAGGAATGTGGGAAAATTGGAAGTACAGTCTCCTTTACGAATGTGTATACAAGCAGTAATGGAGTTAGCTTCGAAAATGTGATTTCAAGGCCAACTCACTATATATAATATATACCGAGCCTGTATTTGGTACTAATACTATGCTTTTCGAGTCGGTACATTGTATCAAAAAAGTGTTTTCAGGTATTCTGAACTTCAAAATTGAGATCTACAACTACTTCTGAACACCTTTTACTCGAGTAAATTCATACACTTTGGCCATGATCGATATCACTTATCTCATTTTGGCGGTAATCATGACAATATTCATTTAAATAGTAATAGTTATGTACTGTTTGTTGCGGAGAATTAATATATATGAAATTGTTTACTAGGTGTTGCGCACCTAGTTACAGATTTGTTCAAATCGAGCCAGAAGGGTAAACCGAAGTCAGCATGAACAAAAGGTGTAATCACATGTACATGTATTCGTTACGTGGTTACGCGCGGTTCATCATTAGTAGCAGGTACTACGCTCCAGAAGTTAACGAAATCATCCGTAAATAAGCACTAAAGCAAATAACTGGAGCCTGCTGCATTTTTGTGCTTAATAGATAGTATTTTATTGCGTATTTCTAACTGAGATGGCTGTTCGAGTTTAAGCTTCTGCACTATTGATGCAGGCATACTTTCAGGGATCGGGATTGACATAGGTGCCATAGATATTTGATCTTTGAGGTGTTCAGCTCACCCTTCAAGAGTCACAATTTTATCAGTTATTGGGTGGTTGTTACTATCATTTATAGTTTTTATAACTTTTAATTTTATCAAGAATGTCGTGCGAATAAGTTATAAAAAACATCGGCTATTACCTGATGCGGACGCTTCTTCCATATCTTCGGTCTTTCTAGTCCAAAAAGATAGGATAGACGTTTGGAAAACTCTTTTTGTGCACAGTTGAGCTTATCCTCGTCTGAAATCAATCTTTACTTTCGCCATTATGCCTAATTAACTTTGATTTTAGAATTTCGTCATATTTTTTTGTCGACAAATGCTAAGTGCATTGTCCGAGTTGACATAAGTATTCAATAACAAACTACAATCCTGAATGTAATCACGCCATTGCATTGCATTACGATTGAAGTTTGTATTACTCAAGTATAATCAATGTTTCACGCTTCTGTCAAACAGTGGTTCACCATTATTATCGCGCATGGAGCTTCAAGTGTATATTCCATCTAATTGAATATTTTTACTGCGTTACTTAAGCGCCCAACTTGAGCATTCATGTCACTCACAACCAAGACTAGATTTGAACTTCTTGCTCTAGTTAGTAAGGAGCTTAGGCCAGAGTTAAAACCGTCTTTGTTGTTGTCTGTGCTGCAATCGATGGAAGTATATGCAAATAAAACGAAAAGGCAACATTGATTATGTTTTCTGGCATTGATTTAAGTCGATGGATTTAGGCGTGCCGCACAAAGTCGGTTTTTACAGCGATTTATTTAGTTAAATACGCTTCAGCTCCTGAGCTACGGAGAATACCGACGCCCCACTGTCCGACTTGACGAAACTCCTTTGAACCAGAATTTCTGTAATGCACTTAGGATCCTATGTTCGTATTTCTCATACGCAACATACATCAATTTATAATTTATCAAATGTACGTTCGAGAACTGTTCGTCATGTTGTTTCAATGTTCGCACATTAAATGCGCTGATGTTAAAACTTAATCTAAGATAAATGAATTGTAGTTTACTTGAACAATTGTCGATATTTGACAATCCAGCATTTGACTCAGGGATATGATCGATATCCACCATATTCATGGCACCTAAAAGAGTGTTATTGTTAGAATAAGAAAAGGAAAGAGAAGGAAAAGTGACAGAATCTGAGATGCATGGCTGCAGTAGCCTGATTTTGCTTATCTAACCTGCACGACTCAGCAGATACGGCGACCCTTTTTATTCTGTGCGACGGACGATGTTTTATAGATTCATTTTAGTTCGTGTTGTTCATAGTTATGTGTTGGATGTAAAAACACTAGGTCGCTTTTTTCTAGTGCGGATGGTTTGTATTCAGTTTTCCTTCTATCAGATAGTCTTTTCTTCAAGGCTTCTGAGCACTATCTGCCCAGAAACCAGTGGCCAAAGTTTCCTTAAGCAGCGGATAACTGCCTTTCGCGTCTGGCACGCTTGCTCTCATTTCATCACTTCACATTTATCATTAAGTGTTACTGTTTAACCAAACCAAACTCGAAGCCGCATGTGAAACGTGTTGATGGCTGTATCCCATATGACCGAGTAAGATTTCTGCTACCATTAACGAGTTGATTAATTAGTGCTCACCGATTGTCAGGCTGGGAATTTATATGGCTACGAGCCTTTGTAATGTAGTGTCAGTATAAGCTAAGGAATGTATAATGTAGCAGATGCAATTCATCCAGTAGACTATTTGCGTTCTTATTGGAAGCTATTCTTTCAGACAGGACTCAAATTGGTGCGTGTTTGCTTCGGAATCGGTGATTCTACCCACTGGGTCATCCTACCGCGCATTACACACAATTTACACTTCTATACCAACTTATACTGGATAAATTGCCTTTACTATATTATACAACACTTAGTCTATATTGACAGGTGTATATATATAATTTGATTGATGTTTATATCAGGCTTGTAACTTTGATTTAAACAATGCGTACCATGTATATAGAATTGGTGGTGCATCTATGTTTTAAATATGGCGTACCTATTAAAACATTGCTATTCCTATGTATAGTAGATTGCTCTTTTTAGTTGATCTACAGTTTTAAAACGTTTAAAGCGAATTATAGACGTATTTTTGGCACCTATGGATGAGTCACGAGCTAGCAGGACATTTCTATATATATCAGATTGCTTATTTGAGTAGATCCGTTAAGTTCTGTATAAACTAAATATTTACTAGATACGCAATGGGTGAGTATGCGCTACATCTAGAAGTTTCACCTATTTGTTATAGCACTTGCGTGTTATTTTTGCTTTTAATGACTATTAATTTATTTAGAAATTGTGTCATGCACTTCTGAAGACTTTTACAATTTGGTTTTAAAACGTCATCCTGTCTAAATTGACTTGGTTTATCGAAAATATTACTTTTAATTAAGGTTGCGATCTTGATATAAACACCTGACCCATTATTTACATAAATTTGTCAGTATAAACTAAGTGTTGTATAGTGTGGAAAAGGCAATTCGTAATTTATTCAGACAAATGTATGTACTTATTGGGTCTGGTGCTTATATCAAGATCGCAACCTTGATTAAAAGGAATTATTACCACTGCCGGCGAAACCAATTTTCGTTTCATTTTCGAAAGTATTATCCGTTCTGTTTTTTCGAATTAAAGTTGAAACCTCGAGAAAATTTAAGGAATAACTAGATTACGCCAAAATAAATTTTAAAATTGTTTATTTCTTAAATTTGATGCGTTATCTTTTGTCGTAAATCTGATTTGAGCCATTTGGACACTGAAACGTTTCATTTTATTTTATCTGCATATCATTATATGTTCGTTTATTGTTGATATATTGTAGAAATAAAAGCGGAAAAAAGGAGAAAAGAAATCGAAGTGGCAAATAATCCAAAGAGAAAGGTGGGACTTTTTCTACTTAATGCTTCTCTTTTTAAAAGTGATTTGATTTCTTAATCTTGCTTAGTGGGTTGTTTCCTTGATGGATATACCTTCCATATTTTGAAAGCAGAACTCTTCTTTGTATCAAAATTTGGTGAAAGTCAGTGTTTCCTGACTGTTTCCTGAATTTCTGACTATTGTTCGGTTTTATTTTTCCACTACACATCATATTATATGTGGTTTTGAAGCACAAGACACCCAACAAAGAGTCATACCTGACCGTTGATTAGACATTATAGTTATTCATAGTTGCCTATTACAGCATTATTCTATCAACCAGCGCCAACTTATTTGTAGAAAACAAAGAGAACTGATTTTGATATGTTAGGAGCATCTTAAGTCAATTACAATTAAATTGGGGGGTATTAGTTTATATTGATTTCCACGTGCACATCATTGTTATTGCTTTGAATCTGTGCATCATATGAATTCGGTCAAAGCCCAGTGGCGATTTTGTTTCAGATTTCATTTAGAATCATCTTAAATTTATTTTCTTATTTAGGAGGAGTTAACTGTAAGGTTTGGTCGTGCTTATGTTGCGTTTCACTGAAAACTGCAGGATAGTTGTATTACCGATGTCGCCTTTTCTTAAGGCTGCATTGACCATAACATTATTCTGCAGAAGTGTAGGTGTATGTTTTGCATGTTACCTAGATAAATATCTCCATGTAAACTAAATCCTCATTTTCGTAAATCACTTTTCTTTAACAGTTTCTTTGTTGTAAAATTATTATTTTTAGCATGATAACTACTTTTTTTATTATTAGATTTTAATTTTAACTTTGTCTCATGGCTGTGTAGCATTGAGCATCATTTTTTAAGTAATGCTGTATTTGTGTTACGTGGATGTTTGTTTTTTAAATATTGCCTTAGCCACGGTCGCCAGAATTTGTTTAAAATTTATATTTCATCCATTAATAGTTTCAGGATAGCTATTTTTTGGAAAACGTTGGCAAAATGTGCAACGGTATCAACATCCGGATTTACAATTTTTCATTATCTGCTTTGCTAATTCGCTGTTTAATTTTAACATCATTGATTCCGTGAGCGTTAATACGAATTGTATAAGCCATATTTGCGAGCTTAAAGAAAACAAAAGTCTCGTTGCACCTAACTAGTTGCAGCTGCGGTAGTTCTGCTATGTAATGTCATTCGTTAGATACATTGAGACTGATGTCGATCTTAAGCTCTCAAATTTGGTCTAAAGAATTGTTCTATACTTACTTTAGCTTACTTTACTTCCTATGGCTCGCAGAGCGATAAGTTGACTTCATAGGTGCTTCACAACGCCTCTCTCCAGGCACTCCTTTTACCGAATATGCTATACCAGAAAGTGTATTTTGAGTACTCATTGTACTCATTGCTCGTGTAAATGCCTCTTGTCGCTGAGCTAGCAATGACCTTAAAAAAGCCAATCAAATATATTGATCCAAAGAGCTGTCCAGGCGGTAGCAACTACCATGTCTTAGCTATAAAGGAGGATCGACGGCTAACCTGGCTTAAAGACTTGTGCGGTGCTAAAGCGGCCCTAGAAAAGACTAATTACGAAAAATTATCAAGACGAGCTGTAACTTACCTTTGTTGAACACTGTCTACAGTAGAAAAATGTTTCATAATACGAACACGAGCCCCCGAGGCATCATAAATAGTTTCATGGAATCGAATGGTTATGGCCAGGATGCTTTAATATCTTGCACGCCGCCGAAGCGAAATCGACTTTGTAGTTAACAAAAAACGAGAGTGGCTGCACAAACATTTGTATCTCTAAATGACAACGGGTTGCATGAATTTGGTTTACACATCCAATACCTTTTAAAAAATGGCTTGGTTGGCCTCGTTCACGTGTCTCACGCTTCATGAGACTTGAGAATAGCCACTACTACCTGTTATGCAGCTTAGAACAAACAGACGTCACGGTAGTTCTAGTCTTGATGGACACCATAACGAGCTACGCCTGAAAAACTGTAGGTGCAAAAATATTCGTTTTTGATGGGTAACTGCTAATACATCAACTCCGAGCGTAAAATTCGAAAGGGTTGCTACACTTCGATACTGCTTCCAATTCTTTAGCAAAATTGAGTCCATTTGTTGCAAGGCCCCGATTTTCGTACGCGGGTTGTTGCTTTGCACTATCAGTTTCGCAAAGATCCGATTGATCCCCACTACCAAGAACTCATCTGTTTTGTCTTCGATCAGTCTGGGTGCGTATTCGTCCTCCTTCTGAAGGCTTCAACATCGTTCATACTAACCACTGGAAATGAGGTTCGATCCAATCTTCATTTCCAGTGGTTAGTATGAACGATGTTGAAGCCTTCGTAAGAAAGGGACGAGTACGCGCCGAACCTGATCGAAGACAAAACAGATGCGTACTTGGAAATGGGGATCAATCGGATCTTTGCGAAACTGATAGTGCAAAGCGACAACCCGCGTACGCAAATCGCGGCCTTGCAACATATGAAGCTAGCACGCCGCAAAATTTCGAAGGATATTGAGTCCATTTTTTACCGTTATCCGCTGCATGGCTGACGGAAAACTCATTACAAAGCTTACAGGTCGCGATAAGTTCTCTCAGTTCTCAGCAGTTGCTGCGTTTTTAATAGCCTTCGTGTCGGGAAAGATGGCAAAAAAGTTCCTAAGTGTTTGCGTTGTGAGATAAGTCAAGGTTTGCTCAAGTTTTTACCTTATAGCCTTTTAGGCATCATGCGTTATGCTGTCAACTGTAGTTTTAGGTGACATAGTAGAAACGTGAGCGTCTGTAACGGCTTGCTGCAATTTGTGCAGTTTACGAGCGGCCGTATGGAGCGCAATTCTAATCTTATTCGGGTAGCCAAAATACTGATCGGATCCATTGATCGAGCTAGTTTGGTACTTATGGTGCACGTTTGCCCTCTGCACAGAAAGCAACGATTGTTTTACCAGAAGACATTGGACCTGTGCATGATTACGGGTCACTTTCTAATCCGAATGAGTTTCCTCCTTATTTTGTTTCGCAAGATGCCGTCTGTAGTGCGGTAAATTTAGTTACCGCCGACTAGATTGAGACTAAGAAGGAAATTGCAGAGCCTGATACCGATTTAACATCCTTGTTTACACAGGACTCGTTTTGCAAACAGTCTTTGTTAAGATTTGCATTTCATTACCGGGTTTCTTTGGTATGTCCAAACTCCGTACAAGGTTAAATTCTACATTTAATATTTTCATGAAATTCATTATTTGCCTTATCGGAAGGCTAAAAGGTTGGTGCGTATGTACCTGTGACTACTTGGCTTGAGTCTACGCAAAACATTTCATGTTCTAATCGAAAGTTTATATCTGTCTATATTTCATAAAGCCATATCTGGTGAGCCCACCCCCGTATGTAGACGACGGCTACTTAGACAGCGCGGCAATACCTGTTTTTTAATAACTGATGTTTCACTGTTACATATCTATAAAATAGAACATTTGTTCGCCCATTCCTCGTTCGTATTGTCAATTTAGATTCGGGGATTTCCTCTTCTTAGACTACCTGCTATACAGTTATGACCAGTAACATCTGCTCGGAGCCTCGGTTTTTTTTGGTGCTGCTGAAATTTGCATTTTGTTCCTGGCACGCCTGGTATATTTTCGTTACTACTCGTTACTACGTTAATTGATAGATTCTCCGTAACTGTGAATCCGCTACTTTGCAGAATATACTAGGACTGTATTTCAACAATGCCTGAAAGATCCGTGTTTCCGATGCTGGTAATATTAGCTAAGGCTCGTCGGTTGTTAGAACGAAAATTTCATTATCTACAGGAGTAAGATCGTGTTTTCCGTCATGCAAGGCCAGAATGAGACTAGTGCCGTGCGTTCAAAGCAGTTCTAGATATTTGGAAGCAAGCTTTGTAGATACCGCGTTTTTCGCCACAAGCTGTAAATGTATTTTGTTCCCTTAAAGCATGAGCCATAATTTCCTTGGACCAGTGGATAGACTAGGCTCTGTCTTAAGCGACGCGCAAAAGTTGTAAAACGCAGCTGGTAGTCAAAATCGTATATTTTGGCATGTCTTTCACCACAAGTGGTCTTCCTCAAATATATCACTTGAATTCGTGTGTGTGTGCTAGCTGTTTTGTAGCTTTATAACAGAGTGAACCCTCAATCACTTTGAAAAGTTTTATGAAACTTTTTAACTTATCGCCGTCTTTGTCTACATTGCGTCGAATTTACGTCGATATTGGTCCTTCATCCCTTGAAATGTTAGAATCCCAGTTCGCATGTTATACAAAGTTTAAATTGTTTGGAATAATTTATAATAAATTGTTTAACACCATACGTTTTCATTTAATAGTTTTTAAAATTCTTTACCGAAATCAAGTGTGTTAAAAACGTTTTTCTATACTGTAAAATATACTAAAAGCTTGGTTAAAATTGCCACTCTCATTTGGTATGCTTATTTTGGACCAGCGTCGCTCGCGTGTCCTTGGCTCAGGCCGAAGAGTGTTGCGTTCTGTGCCATCTGGTCTGTGCAACACAGTTGGTGGTGCTTCCGACCTAGTATACACTGATGCGGACTATCTAGCTGACATGAAACAACCATCCAAGAAAATTAACTACTCAGCGCTAGAAGCCATCGTAGGCAGTGTCTCGTCGTCCAATGTGTCCAAATCGAGTGAGTTATGCGTATCTATTTTGAGTTATCTTGCTGTCTATTACGCACATTATGCTGTTTGTTTCTTGAAGTTGGTTTTCTAGCGACGCAATTTTAACGGTCTATGAAATATTTTAAATGCTTTTTTCCTGCTGCGAGTCATACTTTGTATAATGTTATCTTAATTTTTTAATGGTTTGCATTTTACTATGTAAATGTAAAAACAGATACTTCTAGCAAAGTTACCTTGTTTTACATCATCGTCAAAAACTGCGCATTAGTGTTTAAGAACCAAGCATAACTATGTTTTTTCTAAAAAAAACTAGGCTGCCAATTTCTAGAGTGTGCATGCTTTACTTAGATTCAGCGTAGATGGTCTTCCACTCGGGACTGACAATCAAAATATTCTCGGAGCATGCGGTCTGGAAGCACCGTTGAACACTCCTTTCTGGCTAGTGAGAGATAATCTGACAGTTGTAAGCTCGGAACTATACCTTAGATATTGTAGACTGTTGGTGAAATACCTCAACAACTCAGCGCGAACAACAAAACAAGGCCTTTCTAAAGTTTGGAACTATATTTATCAGTTGACGGGGTATTGCTTGATACCAAAATTACTGTGTGAAAAAAATAACATTAAATATTCGCGGTCTGCCTTCCATTTGGGTTAACCGGCTGATAGTATTATTGTGATACATGTTGATCCTTGTACAAGTGTATGACTCAAATAAATAAATAAATAAATAGTATTTGGCATTGTTGTTAACATATCTAATCATACAGTTAAGATTCAAAGTTTTTTATTAAACAATAGTCATCTTAATTATTACTATGTTGGTATTGGTTCATTATATTTGTATATTTAGACGTCAACACCACTGGAATGTCGAGTCCGAATATCAGGCTCACCAGTTCCAGCATTTCAGGTGCCAATGAGTCTTACTCTCGAGTGGATGTTGATTGTAGACAGATGTACAACTCTCAACTAGCTACTGATGATTTTAATCTCGATAGAACTCTGCGTCCTGGACCTTTGTTGGCTGCCACACTTGGAGCTAATTCGCCTATGCCACATACAGCCTTTGGGCAAAGAAAAATAATGCAGCTAACAGATGCTCAATCAACACCACCAAACAACTCGGTGTCTGCTGATAAGTCTAGTCGTGGGTCAATTTTAAACAGTATGCCTGAGAATGGCAGCAAGTCGAAATCGGTCACGTTTAATCTTGGAGGCGACGAAACTGTATCGAAGAATAAGCATACAAAAGAAAAGCAATCGCAACTTTCATTTGACAGCAAGTGGGGTGAACCTGAAGAATACGAATATGAGAACAACGTTGAATATAACATGGAGGATGAGTATGAAGATGATGAGGATGATTGGCGGAATGGCGACGATTTGTGGTAAATTAGGCAATCCGGGGCTATTTGGTCTAGATAATGAATTTGACGCGAGACATCGAAGAGACTAAGTAATCGGGCTAGTGGAGAATGAAGGCTGGTTTTAAACGTGTAATCTGAAAATATGAATCAAGGTAACTGCGACGAAATAAAAATAGGCCCTCGAAGAAGGCTTTAAGTATCGCTGTTTAATATCAATATTTAATTGTGTTGTTATGCGTCGGATTCATTTCCAGGTTACATTTTTCTTGTTGCTATTATCACGAAATAGCCTTTCGTCGGTTTAAAAACCATGCATTGAGTCCTTATCTTTCAGAAAACATATATAATGCGTTGTGTCAGAAAACTATAAGCTTGGTATAGTTTATGAGATTTTACTTATTATTCCTTGGTTAATCTATCTGTATATACTTGTAAAATAAAAAAAAAGATTAATTAGCTTTATGACCGGAACGTAAAACTGACCTTTTCCTTTGTTCGAAACAAGCAAAATGCGTTTTAATTGGTTCGATGACGTGAAATTGTATTGTTACAAGTGAGAAAGACGCGAACTATGGGAACTGTAAGGCATTCATATAATTAAACGAATATTGTTTGCGCGGGCGGTGATATCAATTACTATAATCAAGGTTGCGATCTTGATATGAACACCTTACCCATAATGTCAGTATAAATAAGAATTTTATTGTGTAGAAAAAACAGGGTGGTTCAGTGATTAAAGCACAAGCTTCCGAATCAGAAGTGCCATGGATCGGGCCTTGTCTGCTGCAAATTCTTGTCAGTTCGCGAAACTGGTCTACTGTATGAATCGCCTTTACTACATTATACAATTCTTAGTTTATACTGACATTTGTAAGTAATTAATGGGTCAGGTACTTATATCAAGAACTAAACCTTGATTATACTAATTGTTATCACCGCCCGCGTATACAATATACGGTTAATTGTATAAATGTTCCTTTTAATACCAAAATTAATTTTGATTGGTTTTGTGGCAAAGATGAACACTAAGGAGAATATATAATGGGTTTTTGCCATTATTTGTTTCGGGTGAGGGGTAATCCTATCTGTTTTACCTGCATTACCTGACTAAAAAATGTTTTTTCACTTAGTGTCGGATTCTTATGATGAATAGCTGTCCATCGCGAATTTCAGGTCTCATCTGGTAGTTCATTTCCATTGAGGATAGATAAATATTAATTTCAAAGTTTTACTTTTATATTCTATCTATTTTGTTCACTTGTCATTCTGATTTAACTTAGAAATTGATTGATCATATTTTTGTTGTGATTCGATTTGTTAAATACGGGCTCTAATGCAAAATATTCATGGCTAGCTTGATTGTTTTATCAGCCATATTTCCGTTTTGTAAAAGATTGCAATTAACTAAATCGGTATTTTTATAGAACATTATTTGCGCTTCTTGAAGAAAATGTTATCAAAAATATCCTGACATGAAATTTAACTGAAATTGCTTACGTGTAAAGTGTTTTACTGCATATTAATCTTTGTTATCTGCATATTTTAAATAACCATAATTATGGTAATGTGCGTATTGCTAAAATTCGTATGGTCGTATTCACCTAGTGACCATTGGCATGTTTTATACTCTGTTTTGTGGAGCTAGTTTTACACAACTATGTATTAGTTATTGTTTCCCTAGTAACAAGTTCGTTCAAATCGAACAAAAAAGTGTGCCGAAGTAGGCTGCATTTCGTGCATACTAGTGACCCATAAGTTGTGTCCGGCACAACGCCACAAACCCGCTGTGTAACTGGTAAAAAAATCTGGAACAATTCAACGGCGTATTCCACTAATTACTGAGATATTTGCTCTATTAATACTAAAGCATAGGTTGGTAAATTGATTTGCTTTGCTATTTTGTATCCGATCAAAGTTGGTAAGTGTTTGTATAATTATGTGACGATTTGCTGCTGCAGTTTTGAATGCAATTCTGTGTCTACTAGACTGGGATTCTTTTCATTGTGTTTCAACCTTCAAATATTGGTTCAAACTGCTTTATATAACCTACATAACTAACATTATGTTACTAATTAAATAACGCGGTTTGTGTGCAGTGGTGGTCTTTTTCGTGTGGAATATATTTTTCACAATTCCTTAATCGTATTTCTCTTGTATATATGCAAAACAGTTCTTATAAATGAATTAAATCAGAAAGTTTATTAAATTATGGAGATCTTCCGTAGCATCTTTCCAATAGAGTTCTAACGAAATATATTTTATACAATTGAAGACAAAAAGAAAGATAATATTGGTCAGTTTTTTACGTCGACAGCTTTTTATTTCTGTCTGATTTCTATTGTTTTGAATGCTATAACAAAACTAGTTTTAAATATCACAAGTAAATAGAAAGGCATTTTTGAAATTATTCTTTCAAAAGCATTGTTTACATTCTTCAATGCAGTTTTTGTTGTACTATTGCTCCATGTGTCATATCTGTATATTCTTTTGAAATGCAGGCTTTAATGTACCATGAATATTTGTATATCTTTGTATATAGTCCAGATTACCTTTATATGTATTTAAATTAAATAAAGCTTTTACAAATTGATGATGGTCGTTTTTGATATGAAATATCGTTGTGGCTTGCATTTTTATGGAATTTAGTATATAATATCTTAATTGGAATTAATATAAGAAAACGAACGGTTATCTTAGGATATCTGAAATTGCGAAAATCTACGGCAATTCTAATGAGCAGATTCGGTAAATAAAATCTTTGTATACATCCGATTTGGTCGATAAAGCAAACTGTTCGTGAACTATTCATTTCTTACTGCAAACACTAAGTTTAAGCTGCTCAACTCATGCATGGTAAGACTCCTCATTTGCGTACTTTTTAAGTGAGTGCCAAAAATTGTTTTTGAAGTGCGAAACTTAATTGCCGACTCGTTCTATTTTGAAGAATCTCTATTGGTCCTTCATATCCAAACTTGGTAAGAAACGATGATTGCTCAGTTTATGCCGATTATGTATCGCACTATCCCGAATATCGAGGTAAATCTGGTGGATTTTATGTCTTCTCAATACCATCGTTTGTTGCCTAGTAAATCATTATAATATTTGAAGCTCCATTCTTATTTTTTCTAGTTTTTATAATTCTATTTACTAACCACCTTCTCAAAGTACATAACTCAGTTTCTCCAAAATATGGAAGATATTATTATAACGCAAGTGAACTACCTTGTTCTAACTTATATATTTATACTTGTGGAAATTAATGTTCGTAAAGTGTATTGCTAAGAGTTAACAAATTATGGTATTCACTACACATTTATATACTCATAGTATACATCAAGAAATAAACGCAGATGTTTACATGCCAATATGTGTTTAAGAAAATTCGTATTTAAGTTTTGCTATTTTGCTAATAATGCAGAGTAAACGGCCAATTTACCAATATTACTTCGATAAGTTATTTCTTTGTTAATATAATGGATGGTAAGATTACGATTAACTGTCATTCTATTTTATTATTCAATATACACGTACGTGCAAATATATACAAATACACACGCACGCACACACAAAATATGTCTTTACAATGTCCATTGCCTTAGAATATTATACAGTATATTTTTTTATTAAGAAGAGAAAATACATTTAATAACAAAGTGGATAATGGCCGTTTATTTGGAGAAGATTAGTTTTCACTTTATTATCATTCATTTATTTACATCCTGAGCTTACATTTGATTATGCGTGTGGCAACTAATCTGAGTTTCCGTTTTACTTCTATTTCTTGTTTAGGCTGATTTTTAAGGGTATATGCGTATGTAATTAAACGAACATTGGTTGCGCGGGTGGTGATAACAATTACTATAATCAAGGTTGCAGTCTTGATATAAACACCTGACCCATCAAATACTTACATTTGTCAGTATAAACTAAGAACTGCATAGTGTAGAAAAGGCAACTGATCGAGTAGACCAGTTTTGTCCTTATTGGGAACTCATCATGTACTGGCCAGAATTTACCGCGGACAGGACTCGAACCTGGGCACGTCTGCTTCGGAATCTGGTGCTCTAACCACTGAGCCAGCCTGCCGCACATTGCACATAATTTTCAGTCATATACTAACCAATGTAACTCGGTTAGTTATTTTCTCTTTTAGGTGGAGCCTAATGGGTCAGGTGTCTATATCAAGTTCGCAACCTTGATTATAGTAAATGTTATCACCGCCCGCGCAACCAATGTTCGTTTAATCATATAAATGCATATTTAATTACCACTTCACCGTCTAGTATGGTTTCTGTTTAGAAATGACAGATTGGGAATGGTTAGTTGGAACTTTGGGTCTAAATGGATGCCATTTGAGCTCCACTTAAAAGAGAAAATACCTAAACGAGTTACATTGGCTAGTATATGACTGAAAATTGTGTGCAGTGTGCGGCAGGCTGGATCAGTGGTTAGAGCATCAGATTCCGAAGCAGACGTGCCCAGGTTCGAGCCCTTTCCACGGCAAATTCTGGCCAGTACGCGATGAGTTCCCAATAAGGACGAAAGCGGTCTACTGGATTAATTGCCAACACTATACAATTATTAGTTTTTAGTGACAAAATGTAAGTACTTAATGGGTCAGGTGTTTATATCAAGTTCGCAACCTTGATTATAGTAAATTTTCGATGCTGTTGGTTTACGCAGTATTAATACGGTAGTAATAAATAATTAGGTAAGTTAATCTCTGTATAAGTGAACAAAAATGAAGATATAAAAATTGTGTATTAGGTTTTGCGTACTTAGTAACAAATTAGTTCATATAGGACCAGGAGTATAAAGCAAATTCAACATGAACTGAAGGTATAATATCATGTGCATATGCGCTTCGTGCTAACTGGCGATACATCAAGGTCAGATTGTATTGATTCGCTAGAGTATCAAGTGTACAGTAGTAGTATTGATTACCTGATCTGCGTTTTGACTAACGCAGCTTTCATTGTTCCAGTAATTTTCTTTTTCTATGATATTTCGATCTTCATTACCGAAGATCTTCATCAGATGCATTTCACGAATTTGTTTCGTGAAATGCATCTGATGAAGATCTTCGGTAATGAAGATCGAAATATCATAGAAAAAGAAAATTACTGGAACAATGAAAGCTGCGTTAGTCAAAACGCAGATCAGGTAATTACAATTATTCCAGTTGCGCATCAAGGAAACTCTTTCAGTAGTATTGATTCTCAATTTTGGTTAAATTTAGTATACCTTGAAATACATTGTGTTGGTACCAGGTTTCGACTCATAAACCATAGCGTCGGCACATATTATATTTAGTGAATTGGTTCTGAAGTCGTTTTGTCGAAGTTAACTCCATTACTGCTTGAATATACATTAGTATATGAGATTTTACTGTCCAATTGTTCCACATTTCTTGACCAAATATGTTGTTGGTATAGACCGTAGCACGTGCTCCTACTGATGAGTCGCCAGTAAGCACGAAACGCGTGTGTACATGTGGTTATACCCTTCGTTCTTGCTGGATCTGGATTATCCCTCTGGTTCTATTTGAACTAATTGGTAATTAATTACGCAAAATCTAATACCGCACTAAACAATGTATAAATGAAGAACTGCAAACTAAATGACACATCAATAGACGCACTGAACTAGCACAATGAGTTTGTAGTGGAGATTTGTATGTTCGCGTACTATAAGGAATGCAGAACTTGACGAAGAGGTATCCATCCAAAGGAAAAAACTATTTGTTTTGATTTGAAAACATTTCCAATGAAAAATATGTCTGATATTTTCTATTTTGACACAATATATATGTACCTTAATGTCATGTTCTTCAAACGGAATGATTTTTAAAATGTGTCTTCAACTTCGTTCCAGTTATTTTGTTCATTCATCCTACTAATGAATTATTACGTAATACAAGCAATCAACTGACGCTTAAAGGAAAATTAATTATGAATGAAATTTTTTTTATTTTTTGGTTGGTAATGCCTTACGTAGACCGAAGTTAATATGTAAATGACTGTGTCGTGGACAAAAGAGTTGAATGTCACGGACGAAAGCATTTCAGGCATAAATTCTTCAACAAAAATACAATAGTGGAGCAACTTTTGAAATATGGGCTTATCAGAAGCTCAAATTAGGCTATCTTTTGTGGATTTGACCGCATTTTTCTTGTTCGGGACAATTGATACTACTCGTAGGTCGGTAAAATCTTGAATTTTGATCATTTTCAGGTGCTCTGATTATTGGCCTCGATTGATTGGTTCTCACTTGTCTCTTCTTTTTTAAGCCTTCCATCAGCTGATTGCCTGAAAATGACGTTGGAACAAGATTTTCGATTGTTCTTTTCCCAGATTTTCGCGATTTTATTTCCAGTCTCATCTTCAGGGTTGACACAATACGCACAGGAGTAAAACACAACTTGTGGCAAATGTCATTTGCCACAAGTTGCTTTATGTATTTATATATATATATATATATATATATATATATATATATATATGTATATACCACAGAACACTTTCGGTAATGTTTGAAGATATTGTTTTATTTTTAGAGAACCAATGTTATCCTTCGTTGCCCGCAATGTCTCATATTTATTTTTTCCATCAACTAGTTGGACATGTTATGGTGTGGTTCTTAGCATGGTTTTACTGTTGCAGTTCCATTAGCTGCGTTGTGGATTCTAGATTTTACTTACCTTTTTGTCGAAATTACTTGTTCATTGTAGATGTCGCGTCCTAAGATATATTCTTAACTTAAATTTTTGAGATAATCTAAGTGGAGCAGTAAATCGGTTATTTCGTTGGCGCGTTTCCACACGATTTACCGATGTGATCTATTCAAGCACAATTATTTCTCTATCATTATAAAAAGCATGCGGTTCTATTTCATGCGCGAACAGTTTCTACCTTAAACTGAAATATTTCTTCGCCATTGCTGCCTTTCTCCCATCACGCCACGACCCACAGAGCCACCCCTTAGTATTACTTTTCATTAAGTAATTACATAAGTAGGCCAGCCCTGGAGCACATTCCTTTTCTGGCACTCACGTGGCTATCTACAAAAATGCAATGTGTTCTCTTGTCTTCTATTTACGATGTCCAGTTTGGAGTTAAATTGAAGTTAGTCAGTTGTCTTCTAAAAGTCGATGTCCGCATAGCTCCTGAGCCGACTTTCGCTGTTCTACTTATGGTAGCTTCGGGGAAATCGTGCAGTTCTCAATTACGATAATGAGTATCTGAAGCCATGTGTAATAAATGTAAACCGAGCAAAGACGTGATATCTCCTATGTATTTTAATCAATGTTGCGATCTTGATACAAACATTGATCTCATTATATACATACATCTGTCGTTATAAACTAAACAGTGATAAATGTATGTATATAATGGGACTGGTGTTTATATCAAGATTGCAACCTTGATTAAAATAACTTTTATCACTGCCTTCGCACACACCATTCGTTTATTTATATAAGATGCCCGTTATGTTATTAAATTTTCATTATGTAGAATGTTTGCATGATCGTCTCTTTTAGTTACTACAGACATTTTGACGCATATTCGATAAAACTCTGATCTTTACGCCAACGTTGAATTCTGTGCTCATAAACTGAGTTAAATCGATAACAAATATGTGACAGTTTTAAACGAAACTAGAATTTCGGTTTTGCGTAGCCTAGTAGTATCCTCATAAACGTAAGTGTTTGTGCAAACTGTTCTCGGTTATTTTTATTCAGGCATATATGATTTGTTGCTGTCGCATCTCGTTTACTATCAATCCTTTAAATTTGAATTAACTTTTTTTATTAGAAAACACGATATTAAGCCCTTGCTTACTGAAACAGGTTTTGCGTTACTGCAAAGGAAATGCATATCTACGAATGTATAATTCATGTCAAATATTAATTATCTATCCTTATAAACAGCGAAAAATGAAGACAATGGCTTTGCTAACCTAATGTTAAACTGGGAAAAGCCGGGAAATGATTCTTCACGTAATGTACATTCAGCAGCCTCAATATTATACAGCTAAGATACAGATTGTTATATTGTTTCGGATTTGACCGCATTTTTCTTGTGCGGGACAATTGTTAGCACTCATAGGTCGGCAAAATCTTGAACCTTTTATCTTTTCAGATGATGTAATCTTTGGCCTCAGTTGATGGGTTCTCACTTGTCCCTTCTCCTTTAAGCCTTCAATTAGCTGATTGTCTGAAAGCGCTTTAGGATCAAGATCCGCCATTGATCCTAAAGCGCTTTCAGACAATCAGCTAATTGAAGGCTTAAAGGAGAAGGGACAAGTGAGAACCCATCAACTGAGGCCAAAGATTACATCATCTGAAAAGATAAAAGGTTCAAGATTTTGCCGACCTATGAGTGCTAACAATTGTCCCGCACAAGAAAAATGCGGTCAAATCCGAAACGAAAAGGACAGCACTGAGAACCAAAATAATACATCTTTTAAAATGTTATATTGTTTAACCGGATAAATCGCAGAGTTTCGTTGCCAAGGTTAGTTAGAACGCGCCAGCACGTGGGACTGGCGATAGCTTCGCTATTTTGTCCGATTGGTTAGACAAAGTTGGATTTGTGTTTATATCAAGCGCGAAAAATTGTTTTAAATAATCGTAAGACATTTTCCTATTGAAATTTTCTTTCTTTTTAATTTTATTCCTATTTAATCCAATTTCATCTCTGATTTATTTTGATATTTAAAAAAAAATTGTTTAAATTCCCATAATGTAGCTCAAACTTTCATATTTTATTTCTCTTTTAAAACTTTACGTTGCATTTTAATGATTCAAAATTACATTTCCTTGTACATTGATCTTACTTTTGGTCTACATTATTCTGTATTATAAACCGATTCATTATCTGATTACGCTTTCTGTGTATCAGTATGATGAAAGAAATGAATATTATCCTTAATTATCTTCATAATAAGTTTTGATTCATGGTAACAAATGTACTTTTTATAACAGTTTCCAGTGTTGATTGAGTTTAGTTTACTGACGATTCCATACAACACATCACCTGTATCATATCTAGTGGCACTCATTAAAATTTTCTGATGTAATCTAATGCGTGTTTAGTTGATGGCACTTACAATATTCGTGAATACTTGCGTAGACGTAATTTTAAATTCTTGTTTACTTAGTCACATACCCGCTCTTTATCACACACATAACTGCTTTATCAATTTCGAAATCATCGCAATTAATGTTCGAACATTGAAACAAATTTTGCATCAAAGAGCTGTATTTAGTACGTCGACTAAATTAGACGTTTTCACATATCGCGTATTCAGAACTAGAGCACAAGATCGTATGTGAAGTACAGAATCGGGTGCATCATATTTATCTACACCTTTTGGCTTCAAACTTCTGGTAACACTGGATTTTCTTAAGCCGGACACTGGGGAGTCAGTATTGTCCTAAGCTCATGAGTTGGAACGCGTTTACCTGATTGGAGTCCTGGAAACAGACTACTGTGTATGATTCGCTGATAGACTGCCAGTAAAATCAATGCTAAAAAACTTATAAAACATTTCTTGGTTGTTTTATTTGAATATGATCCTGACGATTGCAGCACAAATGACATTAAGGACACTTTCGACTGCAACCTAAGCCTTCTACAAAATAGGGCAAGAAATTCAGATGTACTCATAGTTATGAATGAAATAATTGCTTAAACTGCTGCTTTAGCATCGCGAAATTTCGTCAAGATTTAAGATACACTCTAAGCCAATTGCGCAATAGTAGCAGTGAATGACAGGTCGTGGTGTGAAGCATAGCTTCGGAGGAAATAGAGTCCTCCAACCTCCGGTCAACTTTGGACTCAGATAGATAATTAAACAATTAGTTACAGATAGATTGGTTGCCTCCAGAACTGTCGTTCTCTTTGAAAAACGCTTGTAGACTGATATGATGCATTTAATCGTTGTAGATTTTTGCTCACTTTTTCAGAAAAGCTAAATAAGAATAAACCTGACATATATGCAAGCAAACTCGTCCAGACGTCTTCCCGAACAAAAATACGAAGATTTACTAAAATCAATTCTTGACTTGTTTCGATGATGAAAATTCGAACATTCTGTGGAAGAATATAAGATCCGCTTTGCAAAATGCAGGCTATTCTGAGTGTAGCATTGTAAGCTTCCTTAAAATTAGTCATTGGGATTCCGAAATGTCTGAAAATTCTTGAAACTGAGCGTCCAAGTCCTTCTTGCTCGTCTTATAATAATTCTCGTAGAGATGTAAGACGTCAATTTAACCACAATATAAAGAGATAGTATAAGTAACTAAATCAGGTAGTAGGCGATGTTTCTTCAAACTAATTCGCGCAAGAGTTACAACAAATTTAAATTTAACGATAAAATATATGATGGTAATAATAATAATAAAAAATAACTGATATAATGTGCCTAGCAAATAGGTGAGTTGATCACGTTAAAAATAATTTTTTTGGGCGACTGCGTCAGTCTCGATCCCCGAAGGTATCTGTATCTACAATGTCGAACACCAACCGTGAACAACTGTCAGAGTTAGATATAAACAGTGCAATTGTATTTCTTCAAGGTCGGAAAGTTTCAGGCCACGATTGTGAAGGTAAAGGATTTTTGAACCACATAAATTGTTTCATCATCTTGTATTTGACCCCTCTTTATAGTTTATCTTCTTTACCGTTAGCCTAATCCGCCTAGAAAGACTGCCCCAGCCCCAATGACGACGACAATACAATGAGTAACGGCTTTCATGATAGGATTTAGATTAAATTAAATCATATCAACTCAAGGCAGACCCGGTTTTTAGTTTCTCGTATGAGTAACTTTCAAGTAAGGTAATTCACTGCCTTAGTTTAATTCGCCATCGGCGTACTTAGGCTACACAGCTCTCTGCAATTTACGTTCAAATTTTACGTATATATATATATATATATATATATATATATATATATATATATATATATTGAATCGGCAATAAGGTGCTAGTCGTTAGACAGATAAATGAGGCTCCATCAAATGCGCTGATTTGATAACGTTTTACATGTGCCCTCAATTCTATTGCCTGGTAGAGACAGCGCCAGATTGGCGTGGAAGGTGAAGCTTAAGTCAACTTTAATAACAAAGGCAGTATAGGAACCGTTTGTCTACGTGTACAGCATACCTCTTTGTTGTAAACTGTTAACTTCAACTATATTGGTTGCTCGTTTATGCGGAGTTCCTCAGAATTTATTATTAGTGTGTCATCCAGCTAAAACTTAACTATCATTAACTCGGCAGTCAAAGTGTTCATTTGTGCAGTTTTTACTTTTATTTAGTTATCCAATCCATCAGAGGCCATATTATTTAGTTCAACACACGCTTTATTTTTAATCATTTATTTATAGGATTTTTCTCGTATAAAGCGGATCCATTTAGTAAAACAAAAACACAAATATTTATTATTTTATGTTCAATTCTGCGGCTTGAAGGCTGCTTCCATCATTGTGCTGACTGGCTCATCTTAATACATGCACTTCTGCGAGGACTTTCTGTTGAATTCACGCCAGCCTTAGAAAGGACCCTTGGTGCGAGCTCTGTCCCTGCGCAATACGGAATCGAATCGAGCTCAGTAACGATCTTTTTGCAGATTTCATCATTCTTTTCTTGATTAGGCAAGGTTAACGAGGAATGCCTGAGTATTATACTGGAGAATTACCTTGAGTTGCTCTATATATATATATATATATATATATATATATATATATATATATATATAAATCACGAAAACGCATATAATAGAAAAGTTGTATTTGTAAAGCACAATACGATATATATATAATACTTCCAATAATAAGCTTGCAGATCAACAAGTTGTTTTGGAATCGAGGCTTCTATATATATATATATATATATATATATATATATATATATATATATATATATATAGGCATGAATGAGTTCATAATTGGTATAAAGACAGATTCCTGCTTGTATGCACAATTTAATCTTTGTCTTCAATAATGCCGAGTTCTTTCAAAAATTTCAGTTCCTCGTCTTGGTAGGCCTCGTACTCACCCTACGATTGAAAAATTAATAATATTAAAATTATTTAGTTTATTTTAGTGAAAATATCGCTTTCTTATACTTAAGTATTTTGAACGTAGCAATGTTTTTTTACAAGCTGACGGAGGGCAGATTAACTTAAATAGAAGTTTTATCAATTGAAAACGTTACGTTACGGAGAAGGTCTCGTGGTTGTGTCAGTAATATTATGAAATGTTTTTTTGGGCATTCAAAACAACTGCCGCTTCCAAGTGATGTATACTATATCACTAAACAGTTTACTGAAAAACCTGTATGTAAATTGAATCGTATTTGTGGCGCAAGTATCGAGAAGGTTGACTTCAAGAAGAGGTGAAGACATTGTTGCACAATCTCTTATTAAACAGACAACATTAAAATTATTTTTAGAGTAAAAACCCTTCACTTCTGTTTATTCTGGAGTCATTTTCCATAAACTGGCATGGAAAGACGGTTTGGTTACTAATTTCATGGATGACGAGAGGGGGGTTTCCTCGAAGCGGAGTATTTCAATTGTAATGTCACTGTCAATCTTCAACAGATTCTACAAGGAGTCACTGAACAATTGGTTAAGACCTGAAATCGATGTGGTAATTAGAGTTAAGCTAGACTCTTTATGCTTAAATTGTCGTGTTACAAATTTCTAAAATGCTCCAGCCTGTAATATAGTTTGTCAGAAAGAAACTTATTAAATGTGTACTTAATTCTAAAAATGAATCCTGTCACAGAAGGAAAGGTACCTGTAGTTCACCAGCAGATCATGGTCAACGGAGGAGTGGCAAATAAGAAAATAAAGAAAGCTATACAAATAAGCTTGGACGTTCCATAATTAAAAACAAATCTCAGAAGTAAGAAGTACTTATGGGAAATTTATATTTATTTTAGTATTTATTTATTATTTAGTTAAATAGTCAAGACACTAAATAGGATTCTTTAAATCACGTTTGCCAGCTTGAAGTAAACACCAATCCCATTGTATTTAACCAACCGTCGAGCAACATAGCAAAACTACTACCAGCCGCATGTTATGTTGTTCGACGACTGATTAAATACAATGGGATTGATGTTTACTTCAAGCTAGCAAACTTGATTCAAAGAATTGTTACCACCACCCGCGCAATCATTTATTGTTAAATTGTATTGCCTAAATACGTATATATGGCGAAAGCTACAAACAGCTAATGCTGGTGACCACATAGAAATTGTGCAGCCGACATTTCCAGTCAAGTTCAATGTATGCGAGACTGCTAGAGGTGAGAGCCGCATATCTAACTTTGATTTCCATAGACTTTCAACGTGATTTGATTCTTGATAGTCAGTTTGTCGTCGTATTCTGATGATGATCATGGAAGGTCGAAACGCGTCAGTGCGTTGCGGCTGGCGGCAGTTTTGTTATATTGTTCGATGACTGATTAAATACAATAGGATTGGTGTTTACTTCAAGCTCGCAATCCTGATTTAAAGAATTGTTACCACCACCCGCGCAATCAATTATTGTTAAATTGTATTGACTAACTAGGATGTTTAATTAGTGATATATATATATATATATATATATATATATATATATATATATATATATATATATATATATATATATATATATATAATGAATTGAAGCTTAATGACAGGATCTTGATTGTATGCATTTTATCATTATAAACTGAACATTGAATATGTTATCAATTGCAATTTATCAAGTATACTGGTTTCCTCTTCACGAGGGTATTCATTAAATACTTGATATAATTTCTGCAACTGAGTAACGAGCCACGTAACATTTGCGTTGAAGTCTTGCAACTTAATTTCTGCGCCACTCTAGTCACGCACTATGTGCATATTTTATATCCTGGCATAAAGTATTAATTCAATAATACTTCTAGAGGTGGTATTGTCTGTCTTCTGTAACGTAAAGCACATATGCCTCAGTTCCAGCAATTCTAACAAGTACATAATGATTGCCGATGAAGAGCAAAACCGGTCTAACTGACGAATTTAATCTGCTTCCGCACGCAATGTTTAATTTATACCGCAGGTATATTTAAAAGAAACTTCTGCCATAAAATTTTAATGCAATATCTCTTTCCTATGTAGAATGGTTTCTGTTCTATAATAAGAGAACCAAGGTGTAGTTAAAGAGCAAAGACCAAATAGGCTCCACCTGAAGGAACGACTGACCAAAAAATATTAGTTATTATAAATCTGAAAATTTCATGTGATACGCGGTTTGGTGACCATCGGAAGAGTTGCAAAACTCCAAAAGAAATGATGTCCCGATCGCGGTAATTAAAAAATTACTTGATTAGTGCCTAAAAGGTAAGAAGCCGATCTACGTGATGAATTGCACTTGGTAATGTATGCAATGTTTAGTTTCTCCTGACAACACATTATAAACTCCTGCCATAAAACTTTAATACAATAGCACTCCTTAAGTTAGTATGGTTTCTGTTCGATAGTAGATCGAGGGTGGCTGGTCAGAAAGACAGCGATGCAAAATAGGCTTCACCTTTTGGAAAGATTGACTAGATAGACTAATGTTGGTGTATAGTCGAAAATTGCATAAAGTGGACAGCTTGGGTGGCACAGTGGATAAAAGCATGACTTCGAAACAAACGTGCCCCGTTTGCCACAATTCTGGCAAGCAAATATATATAGTTTACATAAATATTGAAGATTTATGGATGGAGTTTGATTATATATATATATATATATATATATATATATATATATCAAAATACAAACTTGACATAAACACCATTTCAATTATATATACATTTGTAATTATAAACTAAACATTGCATAAGGTAGCAAATGCAGTTCATTCAGTAATCCGATTTCTTTAATACTGGGAACTCTTTACGTAGTGTCCGGAAATCGCCGCGGACAGGACTCGCGGGTCAGGTGTTTATATCAAGACCGCAACCTTGATTATAATAATCGAACCTGGACATGTTTGATTCGAAATCAGTGACTCTATTTATTTTACCGTCCGTCCACACAATATGCGCAATTTTTAGGTATGTAATAACTTATTTTTCTCGTAGCCTTCCATTCAGGTTGATATCGTGTGATGTCTCTTAATACCCAAATTTCGAACTAACCACATCCAATCTATCGTTAAGGAACAGACGCCATGCTAGCTGAGGAAATAGGAACGAATCGAAGATTTATACAACTGAAATATTAATAGTTGCGGAGAGTAGCTAGTTGGAGCTTCAGGTCGAAAGAGATGCCACAAGGTCTTTATATGAAGGAAGGGATACCAGAAATTTGAGTTAGTATGTAATTGAATATTGTGTGTAGTGAGCGACATGGTAGCACAGTGGATAGAGTCATAGACCTCGATGAAAATGTTTCCAGTTGCCACAATTCCGGAAAGTAAAAGTATATATATATATATATATATATATATATATATATATATATGATGTCCATTACTTTTTAATTTACCACAGTATTCTTATAATTAGAAAAACACAAATAACAAAGTGGATAAAGGCCATTTATTTCGTGAATACTAAGCATCTCTTATACAATCATACATATTTATACATTTTCGGTTTTCAATTGATAATGCTAGTAGTAACAACTCTGACTCGTTTTTACTGCTGTTTCTTGTTTTGGCTAGTTGGTGAGTGTGTATGCGTTTGTGTTTGTGTGTATGCGTGTTTGCATGTAAAGGTCATTCTCGCAGTATTGCAAAGTGATGTCTGAGATCTTGTCATTATTGTTTTGATAGCTTGAGAATTAACCATTTGTGCGCATTGTTCACTGTTACATATACAAGTGCTATTTTTCCCAGTATAGTTGATCGTTTCACCTTGTTGCGCAAAGTTTTCACGTGGTAACAACGCCAGTGTTGATTGCAGTGTTAAACGCTCACATTGTTTGGAGACTTCTGTCATCGTATGCGCCTCTGTTATTTCCACTTCAGTTTGTTGCCAATCCGATTGTACGTTTGTTGATTCTAGTCGAGGGCCTGTTTGTTCTTGGCTGGATACTAGTAGATTGTTGTTGAATTTTGTTATTCTTGGCCAGTCGATAAGGATATCATGTTGATGAAACTTTTGAATATTAAGGTCAGGTGCTTGTTGTTTTATGTAAAGGGCTTCGTAGATAAATAATAATTTTTCTGATTTTGCTTTATGTAGAATTGTGAAATTGGTCGAATTGACAGGGTGCCCCGTTGCCAATATATGATCGGAAATAGCTGATTTTCCTGACGGTGGCAAGCCTTTGTTAATCAATTTCTGTGGCAAATGTTGCTGGATTCTGCTTATCAATTGCTTCTTCGTACGTCCGATATATGTGCTACCGCACATACATGAGAATTTGTAGACTGTGAATGATTTGGAGAGAATTGGCAATTGATCTTTGGCATCCAACCTCATGATTCTCTGTGTACTGAATGTCATATTAACTTTAACACTGGGAAAGTTGTCCTTAGTTATTCTATTCAGCCGCCGTGCAATTATTGAGGCTGGTATGTCGCCTCTAAATGGTAAGTTTAGGAAAACCTGCTTGTCGGTGTCCTCTCTAGTACGAATTTGCCGTGGTCTAATGTTGACATCAATGAACCGCTCTGGGTAGTTGTTCATTAGCAAAATATTCCTGAGGTAGCCCAGTTCTTCCTCAATCTTGTGTTCAGAGCAGATCTTCCTGATTCTGTTCGCTAGGTTGTTTACTAAGTTTCTTTTGTGGGATTTTGGCACACTACTGTTGTAATGAATGTATTGTCCAGTGAAAGTGGATTTTCTATGTATGGCCAGTGTCAAATCTCCGTTTGCTTCTCGAGTGAGTTTGATGTCAAGAAAGGGAAAACTGTCGTCTTTCTCTACCTCGAGAGTGAATTTGATGTCTGGATCGACTCCATTTGCTTGTTTGAGGATTTCGGAAG
Source organism: Eudiplozoon nipponicum (assembly GCA_029291075.1). NCBI lineage: Eukaryota > Metazoa > Platyhelminthes > Monogenea > Mazocraeidea > Diplozoidae > Eudiplozoon > Eudiplozoon nipponicum. The sequence continues at coordinate 84,850 of JAQBSW010001503.1, read as the reverse complement.
GGTCTGCTGCTTCTGAGATGAACAACAAGATATCATCTACATACCTTTTGAAGAGTGCGCACTGGTCAATTATACCTTTTAGGCTCGTTTATTCCAGGTGATACATGTATACATCTGCCAGGAGGGGTGCGATGCAACTTCCCATAGCTACACCATTGATCTGACGGTAGTATATCCCTTCGAATGTAAATTGCACGTTTTTAGTACATGCTAATATGAGGTCTTTGATGTCATTGGTGTCTATAGAGAAGTCAAAAAACTCATTTTTGATGAGGTCACACAAGATCTCCGTTGTCTTATCCAGTGGTATGTTTGTAAATAAGGATGAGACGTCAAGCGAGACCATTTTATTCTGTAGGATGTTCTTCCCCTTCAATTCATTTGCTAGTTCGAAGGAGTCCTTGATAGTGTTAGCGTTTATGATGCTCCGTATTGGTTCAAGTAGTTTGCAGAGAAATTTGGCTGGTTTATGTTGTGGAGCGTTGATCATTGACATAATGGGCCGCATCGAAGGAGCTCCTGAGGCTGTCACGGCTTTATGAGTTTTTGGTTTGCCGTACAATCTTGCGGTGTTTGTTCCGACTGGTTTTGCTTTTTGGATGTCTTCTGTGAGTTTTGATCTAATCTCGGAGTCAGCCACCGATGTTAGAACATGTTTTTCCATCTTTTTCAAAATTGCATTAATTCTTGATTTGATGTTCGTTGAATCATCTTTCTGTTTGATGTCATGCTTAAATTTAGATTTGTCATTTATTATATCGTTCATGGCCTTCCTGTAAGCGTCGGCTTCAAGTATAACAATTCCTGATCCTTTGTCGGGTGTGGCAAGTCGTATGGATTTGTCTGATTGGAGTTTTTTGAGTTCGTCTATGTGCTGTTTTGTGATGATTTGGCTGCCTTTGAATTCCTTCTTGTATTGTTCTAGCGCGCTTACTATCTCAGCTTTCAGTCCTTGTCCATTGAATGCATGTGGGGCGGTGTCTTTCGTTAAGTCATTGTAGAAATTTTCCGTTCCAGCCTGAATGTCAATAATGTCACGTTCACTTAGGTTTTTCTTGACTACGCAGAATTTTGCTCCTAAGGAGAGTAATTCTTTCTGGTGTTTTGACAAGATCATTTTTGAATAATTGTGAATAAAAGCGTCTGGGTTCGTAGGAAATTTTGATTGCGTAGAAAATTTGTCCAGGTCTCTCGTGAGGTCCTTGGTTTCTTTGTTCGCTGTTATTTTCATCAGTGTTTCTATCTTCTTTGTGAAAGCGGTGTATTCGCCGTCGTTCAGTCTTGCAATTTGACAGCCCAGTGATTGAATGATGCTCTCAGCATCCTTCAGTTTTGATTGGTTGTCCTCGATACCATTGAGCAATAAGCGACTTATAACTTTATTCGTCGGTTTTTGGTTATTTCTTCTGCATTGCTTGAGGAATCTTTTTGGCACAACATCTGATTCTATACACGATTTGAAGAACTTAATTCTTTCTAGACGTTTGGCACACGTACAGTTGGCTGCAATATAAGTGTTTAGTTCCTTACGGGTAAAAGGCTGACCCCGCTCTTTGATAATCTTTATGATGTCTATTCCATTTTAATTTACCACAGTATTCTTATAATTAGGAAAACACAAATAACAAAGTGGATAAAGGCCATTTATTTCGTGAATACTAATCATCTCTTATACAATCATACATATTTATACATTTTGGGTTTTCAATTGATTATGCTAGTGGTAACAAATCTGACTCGTTTTTACTGCTGTTTCTTGTTTTGACTAGTTGGTGAGTGTGTATGCGTTTGTGTTTGTGTGTATGCGTGTTTGCATGTAAAGGTCATTCTCGCAGTATTGCGAAGTGATGTCTGAGATCTTGTCATTATTGTTTTGATAGCTTGAGAATTAACCATTTGTGCGCATTGTTCACTGTTACATGTACGAGTGCTATTTTTCCCAGTATAGTTGATCGTTTCACCTTGTTGCGCAAATTCGTATTTTTCACATGGTAACAGCGCCAGTGTTGATTGCAGTGTTAAACGCTCACATTGTTTGGAAACTTCTGTCATCGTATGCGCCTCTGTTATTTCCACTTCAGTTTGTTGCCAATCCGATTGTACGCTTGTTGATTCTAGTCGAGGGCCTGTTTGTTCTTGGCTGGATACTAGTAGATTGTTGTTGAATTTTGTTATTCTTGGCCAGTCGATAAGGATATCATGTTGATGAAACTTTTGAATATTAAGGTCAGGTGCTTGTTGTTTTATGTATGTATGATTGTATAAGAGATGATTAGTATTCACGAAATAAATGGCCTTTATCCACTTTGTTATTTGTGTTTTCCTAATTATTAGAATATATATATATATATATATATATATATATATATATATATAATTTATTAATAAATAATAGGCATAGGAATTTGCAAACGAACAGAAATTTATGATAATTAAATTAGTTGAGCGGAACTATTTCCCTCATTAATTGTGTAGCAATTTATGTAGATTTTAACTGATATTTGAAGGGCAATTTTTCTTTTGGAAGCATAGTTTCCTTGAATATTGAATCGAAATCACATTTTTGAAAGTTAATTGTCGACGTGCTGCCGCTTCGGTTTCGAAACCTCAATCGCACTTAATACATTAGCGTGTAAAATTGGTATTCAAGTAAATTAAACTAGTCAAAAATACAGCTAAAATGTCACTTACTTTCATTTTAAGGTGTATTTCTTCATTTGTAAAGAAGGGCGCTACTGAAATTCCAGCTTTCCGTTTTGCCTCATTGTCCTGTTCTATTCTTTCATGTTCGCGAAACACCCAGCGCGACAAGACATACTCTTGTCTTTTCACCTCTCGTGAAATGTACGCAGAAAGATTTGCTTTCTCATTGGCTAAGGCCTTATGTAATCTGCTGGGCACCTGGAAGTTAATATATATATATATATATATATATATATATATATATATATATATATATATATATATATAAATTATAGAAGATATTTGATTATTTACAAAGATGACATTCATTCAATCCTTATAAGCTTAACTTCCACAGAAAAATACACGTCTGAAATCCATGGATGTAGACTATAATATACATAAAAGTGTATATTTCAAATATGAATGGGATACGGAGCGAATTAAATAGCAAAAAAATGAAACTGCTTCTATGAGCGGAGCATTGAGAATTAATTTTGTCTTGTACCTGGACTGAAAAACAAAGTAAGGTTTTCCTGACGACAAACTGCGTAACCATTAAAAATGTTTTTGTAAACGCAAAATGCTTTATATCAAGAATAATATTTACGACTTAAACGCTAAATTATTACAAATAATTGTCTTATAATTCATTTATTTCTCCCCCAAAATGGGAAAGCTTTAATTTTGAGACAAACTGCATTAGTTTCAATTTCGATCTCTCTAAACATTGGGCCATAGAAACAGGCACTCTTATTAATTTAACGATTTCGCCAGCTTAAATGTGAATGTGAGCCTTTGAAGATATCCGGGAAACGCTATACTTATCAGAGAAACACAACTTATTCATTCAATCTTAAAATTGAGTTTTTCAGAGAAAAGCAAAGCAAGCAAATTGCTATTGTAGAAAGTAAATAATATAATCCGAAGTTTTGAAAGGGGCACAGGAATTTATTTTTAATTATAAAGACTTTTTGTTTATGCTTTGAATCATGCTAATGTTTCTAGATCTGCTCACAGTACCCAACTAAAATTCTCCTCCAATAGTTTTCCCTATCCAAGCGTAAGAGAACGTTTTGAAGTTCTAAATAAGCATCACTCCAATGGCGGTGAATGAAATGTGCAAAACGCATTGCTAATCAAATTTTTTCTGCAACCTGTAACTTCTCATACTCAGTGAAGACGATATTTTCGATTTTCTGACTATACGTAATGTTCTAATACGTTGATCATTTACCTGTAAGTTAGCTCGCTTATAAAATTGTACAATAGGAATTATGAGCCCCGTATCTGAATTGGCATACCATCTATATGAATTTTGGTTTGATTCTTGTTATCCAGTTTGCCGTCGTACTCTGATGATGACTATAAAAGATCGAAACAAATCAATAGACGTGGCTGACGTTAGTTTTGCTATGTTTTGTGACTGGTTAAATCCAATGAGACTAATGTTTGTCTCAAGCACGCAAACTTAATCGAAAAGAATCGTTTTCACCACCCATGCGATCAATGAATGTTTGATTGTATAGCTTATATCCATGTAGCGAAACCTGCAAAAAGGCTATGCTCGTGACTGCATAGAAACTTGATATGTCCAATCAAGTAGAACGTATGCGAGACTACTAGAGGCGAGATCCGCATATCGGATATTCCATGCCTACATTGAAAAAGTTGTCTTTTGTACCACGGTAGTTTAATATTTAGACTGGCCTGACGTTCTCTTTCATTACAGCGGTGAAATCAGCACGATGTTGAAATGAAAAATTGTATATGTCGTCAAGTTCCTCGAATTTTATTTAATTGCTCATTTGAAGTTCTTATATACACTCTATGAGTCTTTTTTCAAGCAGTTGATTTCCTTTAAAATTGCTTCTGAATTGTTATAAAGCATTACGTTTCTCGCTTGTATGTATTAGGTTTTGCGAACCTAGTAACAAATTAGTTCAGTTGTGACCAGAAGGATAAACCAAAGGCAGCATGAACGGAAAGTATAATCTCATGCACATTCGTTTCGTGCTTACTTACGAATGCGCATGAGATTATACTTTCCGTTCATGCTGTCTTTGGTTTATCCTTCTGGTCACAACTGAACTAATTTGTTACTAGATTCGCAACACCTAATACATAATTTCATATATATATATATATATATATATATATATATATATATATATATATATATTAGTTCTCCGCAACAAACAGTATTTAACTGTTATATATTTCTCGCTTATTTGACCTTGTTCAATGAACTAATTGCGAAGAGTTTTCTTTATTAATTTATTATATTAAATCTTGATTTAATCTTGGAAATGTACGATATCTACATAATTAGAACAAGAATGCAACTAAGTTATCTGAGAAATTGTCTTACTGAGAAATTTGTCGAGATTTTTTATTTCGCCTTAATGTATAACATTTCTTGTTTTTTACTCATTAAATCTAATTTTTTCCTGATATTAGAGACTACGTGATTAGCACATAAACATGGGAAGACCTCTGACATTATCCTCAGGTTAGGATATTTGTGCCTCTGTGGAATTTAACTATATCCGAAAAATTGCATTATTGCATGTAAAAATGGAACAAAACGCGAACTAATAAACTTGCTCATTTTAAAGCTCTCGACCATGAGCGTCTGATCTTCCGGAAAGTAATTCTATGTCCATCTGCACGCATGGTATAATTTATCACTATATGTAACACTTAATATCTTCTGACAATAAAAACCTGACCGTAAAATACGTAATTATGTAACGATAAAAACTTTGGAAAAATAATTACTTAGGCTCAAATTAATAGTGAAACTCTCTAGACAATCCGTTGGCTTCATATTATTTGACTTACAGTATAGTCTATTTGAAGCGTAGTTCCGGCTCCTTTTGATGAGTTCTTCCAAAATGCACGAGTCAAAGAGAATTTATATACTGTTCTTACTGACATTGGTATGTAGACCATACTCAGTCAAAACTCATCGTCAAATTTCTCAGTTAATGGCTACTTTTATAATTTTTTTTGGCCAAAGAAAAAAATCGATGTTGGTAAATTTAACCTAATTTTTAAAAACGCCTATTTGTGCATTCTAAACGCGGAATACCATTTAATTGTTGATTGGATAGTGATGCTATGCAATAAAATTTCCCAGTAATTAAGAACAAGTTTCACCTGCAGCTTCAATCTTGGTAACTTGCATGCGTTATTAATAAAAGTTTCACAAATATTGTTTTGGTTTTTCTGATGACCGTTCTAAGGATGTCTTTAATTAACTGTAAAATGTTAAAACAAATAATAGTTACTAATGTTTACTAACAATTTTAGAGCACAAATAGAGTAGCAAAAACAAATATAATCTCGTTATAGTGAAGTTAGAAACTTGTGAGAAGGTAACGAGGTGGTTTCACGCCAAAAAATAGAATGCGATTAGATTACGGATTAGATAAGTAATAAAACGAACATTGGTTGCGCGGGTGGTGATAACAATTATTATAATCAAGGTTGCGATCTTGATATAAACACCTGACCCATTAATTACTTACATATGTCAGTATAAACTAAGAATTGTATAGTGTAGAAAAGGCAATCCATCCAGTAGACCGGTTTCGTCCTTATTGGGAACTCATCAAGTACTGGCCAGAATTTGCCGCGGACAGGATGCGAACCTGGGCACGTCTGCTTCGGAATCTGGTGCTCTAACCACTGAGCTATCCTGCCGCACACTACACTACACACAATTTTCAGTTATATACTAACTAATGTAACTTGGTTAGTCAATTTTTCCTTTAGGTGGAGCTCATATGGCATCCATTTAAACCCAAAGTTCCAACTAACCATGCCCAATCTGTCATTACTGAACAGACACCACATTACATGGGGAAGTGGTATTGAAATGAACATTTATATAATTAAACGAACATTGGTTGATTATAATAATTGTTATCACCACCCGCGCAACCAATGTTCGTTTAATTAGATAAATGTTCATTTCAATACCACTTCCCCATGTAATGTGGTGTCTGTTCAGTAATGACAGATTGGGCATGGTTAGTTGGAACTTTGGGTCTAAATGGATGCCATGTGAGCTCCACCTAAAGGAAAAATTGACTAACCAAGTTATATTAGTTAGTATATAACTGAAAATTGTGTGTAGTGTAGTGTGCGGCAGGATAGCTCAGTGGTTAGAGCACCAGATTCCGAAGCAGACGTGCCCAGGTTCGCATCCTGTGCGCGGCAAATTCTGGCCAGTACTTGATGAGTTCCCAATAAGGACGAAGCCGGTCTACTGGATGAATTGCCTTTTCTACACTATAAAATTCTTAGTTTATACTGACATATGTAAGTAATTAATGGGTCAGGTGTTTATATCAAGACCGCAACTTTGATTATAATAATAGATAAGTAATAATTTATCCAAATTTGTAAAATAAATTTTACTTAATTTAGTTTTAGAAATTGGCAAGTGTTGCGAGTATATTAGGCAGACATTTACATCAGGCTACCTCAGTTAGCCATATAAAAATCGCTTCTATGTTTGCTATGATTGCTTGCCACAAGCTTCTTATCAAACAGAGTGATAGAATTCCATATTTATTTAACTACGTTCGAAAAGCTGCACTCTACAACTTGGTATATAAAATTTGTATTTTGGCTTTTCAAGTTCACGGACTTGATTGAGCTAATGTCTCACATCTCGTACATTAAAGCACCGATTAATTATAATAGCTCACATGCACATTATTGTATATACGTATAGGCAGATTTCAAAGCAGACGTGCCCAGGTTCGAGCCCTGTCCGAGGCGAATTGTGGACAGTACTTGATGGGTTCCGAAACTGATCTATTGGATAAATTGCCGTTTCTACACTATACAATGCCTAGTTTATACTGACAAATTTATGTACATATTAGGTCAGGTTTTAATATCAAGATCACAACCCTGATTAAAGTAATCTTTACCACCGCCTACGCAACCAATGTTCATTAAATTATAGTGCAGTCGACACTTCAGTAAATTTCAATTTACATGATAATACTAGCAGTTAAATATTCAGTCACGATTTTAAATATTTTAAAATATATTTTGCGGTTCTTCGCCCATTAGTCAGTTTTTTGTGGCTCCCAGATAAAAGCCAATAAGGGCCCAAATGAGTCAATACGTGAAATTGACGGTACTTTTTATGAACGTTTGAAAAGAAACAAACATGCGATATATAAGTTTCTTCAAGTAGAAAGACTTGCTTCTACTAATATTTATCAAAAACCATACGATTTATTATCGTTTAATTTCAAAGTCATTCGACTTACAAATAACCCCAGCCAGATGTTATAAATACATATGTAGTAAGAAAATCGTCAAACTTAGATTATTAACGAAGCTGACTTTATTACAATAAATAGCCATATTTATTTTTACATGGTTAAGAGATTTAAAAGAAACATGATGCGCATTCTTTCTGTTTTCTTTTTTTCAAGAAAAGGCAACTTTTCATTATTATTATTATTATAATCTTTCTTTCAGTAAGCAATATTTTAATTTTTTTTGGATTTCTTCTTATTATAAATTTCTATCCTAACGAAACATTTTATCTTTATTTTAATTTTACAATCTCTAAATATTTAGCGTAACAGTTTTGCGACCGGATATTCACAGTATCTTTTTCCCTTTTTTTAACAAGATGCCACTCTTAAATACTTCATTTAGGAAAGAAGGTATAAATATAGGCCTGGCGTGTGGAATTAGGAATTGATAATTATCGCTTTATTATCATTTGGATGAGTGATGCACGAGCAATTAATTATACGTAACTTATTATTCTTCAGTTCTAAACAAACGAACACACAAACTGGCGCAACGCATGTTTATCTATTTAACAGTCAAATGTTGTTAGACCACTGTAATTTCATTTGAATGAGTGAACATGTTCCGTAACTGATTAATTCCCAATCTTAAACGAATGAGAACACATACACAAAAGCATGGCGAGCGATTTTCTAGTGAATCATCAGTAGGTATTATTAAATGACCGCTATTTCATTTCGATGATTTTACACATGCAGACACATACACTCACAAACATAAAACAGAGTTACTTAGTAAAACGAAAGGTATGCGTAAGAGATCTAGGAACAAGTATAGATGAAACAGTTTCAACTAAATTTTCCACTTGACATAAGGATTGTCAAATTAAAAGAACATATTTTAAATAAAAGTTTCGATCTTAATACAAACACCTGACTCATTATTTACATACATTTATCAGAATAAACTAAATATTGCATAGTGTGGAAAAGGAAATTCATCCAGTAGACCGGTTTCATCCTTATGTGGAACTCATCACGTACTGTCCAGATTTTGCCAAGGTCAGGGCTCGAACCTGGGCATGTCTGCTTCGGAATTTGATGTTCTAACCACTGAGCCACCCTGCTAATCTCTACCTAAAGGAAAGACTAACCAAGAAACATTAGTTAGTATATAGCTAAAAATTGTGTGTAGTGTGCATCAGGGTGGCTCAGTGGTTAGAGCACCAGATTCCGAAGCAGACGTGCCCAGGTTCGAGCTCTGACCGTGGCAAGTTCTGGACGGTATGTGATGAGTTCCCAATAAGGATGAAATCAGTCTACTGGATGAATTGCCTTTTCCACACAATGTAAATATATAAATAATGGGTCAGGTGTTCATATCAAGATCGCAACCTTGATTAAAAAACATGATTGCCAAGTTGTTTGTTGGATGTACTTCCCGTTTAAAAATGTTTCCGAAAGCGGAAGCCTAAATATACAGAGTAAAATTGAAGACAATGCATGTAAACAGGTAAGTGATATTTAAGAGATGTCATGTTTAATATTATGAGAAATAGTTTAAAGCGCGTTCGCAGTGGGCAAATATATAAGTGAATGCTGCACCCTTTCTTAATAAGTTTATGAGTATGACACTGACGTATTATTTTAATGTATCTATTATATAAATATACATATATCCTTTACAATGTCCATTGCCTTAGCATTTATAGGAACAAAAACATTTAACAACAAAGGGGATAATGTAGAACAGTTAAATATTGCTTTTGACGGAAAACTAATATATATGCAATTATGTATTAGGTCTTGCGCATCTAGTAGCAAATTAGTTCAAATATGACCAGAAGGTTAAACCAAAGAACGTATAATCTCGCGCACATTCGTTTCGTGCTTACTGACGACCATCAGTGGAAACCGTTACTGCGCATTATACACACTATATAATTTGGTGATGAATGTGGGAAAATTGGACGTTACACTCTTCTATACGAATGTGTAAAGGCCATTCCCTCCTCAACGTGGTACGACGGTGTCAACCATGTCTCGATGGCCGATCGTACATGGGCTAACGGGGCTATGGCGGTGGTGTCACCAAGGCGTGGTGGATTTCCGACCGGCAATCGGATCTCCTATAAAATACCACATGAGCCCGAAGACGGCACCATGACTCGGCGTGTGTTCCCCGCCACAAAAGGGTTCAACAGCCACAGGATTACATGGACTCCTGGACAGTACCCCGTACTTCCGAATGGCGAATGAGCTCTCAACAGCCACCGGCAACCATGCAACTTACTGCTGCCTTGCAGACTGCGCTTGGATGTGCAAAGGCTAGAGGTGCGTCCTCGATCAAAAAGCCGAGTGGTGAGGGGACACCACTTGTACCAAATTCCCAAGAAACTCCATGAAATGTCACAAATACCGTTCATGCTACGGCGTCCCCGGCAAGCGACGCGCTCTGTATCAGCGCGAAAACACCTATTTATTTCGGGTGTTGGAATTTTCGATGTTCCGAAATGGCTACCAACCGCCCGGCATGGAGAGGTATAATCCGGGATTTCTATGGAGCCGGCTTATCTTCCAAAAGGAGTCAGCCGCAGTAAAGTAAAGTAGTAAAGTAATGTGTAAACCTTCATTAGTGAAGCTAACTTCACAGAAAGTCATAGACGATGTGACTTCAAAATTAACACACTATATATAATATATATGCAGAGTCTGAAAAGAATATCAACCCTATGGCTATTTTGTCAGTACCCGATACCAACATTATAGTACCGAAAAGATGCATGGCGCCAACATTATGTAAGCCGATTCGGTACATGGTACCCACACAATGGATTTTAAAGTATGCTAAAGTTCACTAAAATTGAGAATTACAACTATTTATAAACACCTGTTACTCCAGCTAATCCATGCAATACATTCATTTTAGGAGTAGTGTGACAAAATCACACAATGGCCTGTTTATTTCGAGAATACGCAATACTTTAAAATCATTCATTTAAATACAATCTTGGTTTTCATTTAATCAAGTTGGTGCCAGCCAGTCTGATTTTCAGTTTTGCTTCTATTTCTTGTTGGTGGTTTACTGCGAGCTGATTTGTGAATGCATATTCTTATGTGTCTGTGTGCATGTTTGTGTGCGTGTAGTGGTCGTTCTCGATGCACATCATCGTGATGTCTGGGATCGGGTCATTCTTGTATCGATGGATTGAGTTTTTAACAACTGTTCGTTTTGTTGGCTGTTAAGTGCACGATTGTTTTGCTCAGAATGTCGTCTTTCGTTTTATCCTGTCCTTCAATTTCATTCTGTTCCAATGGTAACAGCGTAGGGTGTGCGGATTGCAGTGTTAAATGCTCATATTGTTGTGAAATTTCTTTCGCTGTTAACGAGGGTAGTGATGCCGTTTGTACACATTTTTTTTCTTCTTCAGTTTGTTGCCAATCCGAGCGAATGTCTATTATGGCTTGCATAATGGGTGTTCGGGCTTCCCTAGATGCTAGTAAATTTTTGTTGAATTGCGTGATCCGTGGCTAGATCACAAATTTATTATATTGCTGAAACTTTTGAATGTTTAGGCCGAGTGATTGTTGTTTTATATAGTAAGCTTCGAAGATGTAAAATAATCCTTCAAATGTTAGCTTTGCGTAGAAATTGAGAAATTTGTTAAATTGACTGCGTGCTGCGTCTCAAATATATGCTCGGTTCGTTGTCAATCCGATCAAATGTGTGCTCACGCCGGACGAGTGCGCGTTCGGTTTCGCCTGGATGCAGAATAATTGTGTAGCGCACCTAGTGACCAACTAGTTCAAATAGGACCAGAAGGATAAACCAAGTTCAGCATGAATGGAAGGTATAATCACTTGAGTCGCCAGTAAACGCGAAACGAATGTACACATGAGATTATACCTTCCGTTCATGCTGACTTCGATTTATTCTTCTGGTCCTATTTGAAGTAATTTGTTACTAGGTGCGCAAAACCTAATAGAAATACCGAAGAAAAACATATACGTAAACTGTATCAATACGCTCGTTAACAGTGACGGAAATTGCACAACAATATGAGCGATCAACACTGCAATTCGCATACCCATAACAAGGGAACAAAATGAAACTCAAGAACAGGGCAAAACGAAAGGCAACATAGGGGGAAAATCATTCGTAGCCGTACTGGCCAACAAAGCGAACACTTAGTTAAAACTCAATTCATCACTACTAGAATAAACAGATCTTAAACATTACTCTGTAGTACAATGTGAATGATGTCTACACGCAGACACACACACGCTGGCACAGGAATATGCACTCTAAATCAACCCGCAATAAACTACCAACAATAAGTAAATTGGACTAGTTTTCACAGACTTAATCAAATGGAAATCCAGGATGAACATAAATGAAGGATTGTGAAGTATTGTTGAGTAATCTCGAAACAAACTGGCCATTATCCACTTTATTATTGTTAATAAATGCGTATACTCTCCCTATTTAAAAATATACTTGGGAATATATATATATATATATATATATATATATGTGTGTGTGTGTGTATGTGTGTGTTTGTGTGTGTGTGTGGGGTATGAAATCAGGAAATGTAACATCCAAACACAATTTTCTTACCGTGAATATATGAAGGGCGCCATTGATATCACCTAAAGCCATTAATTGCTTCTTTGACGAATTCCACATTGAAATAGAACAGAATGCAGCTGAGGACAGTGGTTGCACTATAACTGGCTCGTGAGTTTTGTCCAGAAGATCCCATACTTCAAGACAACCATCTGCACGTATGATGTAGAATACTGACGGTCTACTAGGAGACCACGCGGCTCCTTTAACGGTTAGAAAAAATAAACAAATGTGTCCCGTCATATTAAGGATCTTTGATGAATGCATTTTAATGCCTAAAGAAATATAAACCTAGGTATCATTGCCAGGAGAAAACTGAAACATAGTTCTAATCTCTTCTTTACAGCAACAATAAAATAAAATTGTCAACTGACACGGTTAGAAGATGCACCGATCAACCTCGTAAAGAATGGCATCATCGATGTAGTAACTGGATAGGTTGCATATATATATATATATATATATATACCTACAAAGTAAGGAAAATAAATTTAATCATATCTAAGAACCGTTTCTTTCTCATATTCTTCTCAAGTATCTGCAAATTAACATCTCTTTATATATAGATTGAAAGACCAAACAAAACAGAAAAGTGTAAACATGGGGAGATTGTGAAATAAGGGAACAGCCAATCAATTTTGTGTATCACCTTCAGTTCATGCTCAATGCCCGAATATGCTGATTGCATAAATCTGGCTGCAATTTGTTTATCTATAAAGCTTCGTTGCGCAATCGCAGACGTGTATTCACCATTTGATTTAAAACAGGCGTTTAAGTTGCAATGTTCGAGTATTTAACTGTCCAGTCGACCGGCTTACGTAAGTTGATCAACAACTTGCGCATGTATATTGGCAACTAATATTTGATATCGACATAAACGGCTGTTTCTCTGGGATATATATTTACGAAAACTTAGTTGTCTATTTTCTATAGTCCATTTCGTTTAATCTCACAATAACAACATTGTTGGTTTTGTAAATTTGAAGTTTTATTACTTTTAGTAAATAATGTTGATTACGAGGTTAAACCAACCTGTTAGTGGTTTTGCCGAGTGACATGATACAAGAAGCGGACCACTGTGTACTTCTTCCTTCCACAGAGACCAGGTCCAACCACCTACGACGAGAATTAAGGTAACATCATGAGGGGACCGTTTGAGAAAGGAAATGGGCCCATCATGCTGATTAAAGGAAAATACTGGCACCGGAGTCATCATTTTTCCCGTGTCCTGGTTTTTTTGCGGCATCCAGTCAACTTGAATAATATCTCCATCTTCTGTTCCGACATAAAGAAACGTGCTTATGTTATTTAATGTTCGAGCCTTGCCAGGTGGGCTGGATTTATCGTCCGCCTTGGCCAGAGCCGATCGATCGCCCTGTAGCTCCTATAATTTGTTTATATTTAATTATATAATGCCAATTATAATTGCGATCTAAATTTTTATACTATCGCTCATCGAAATATGAGTAGAGAAGTTCTTTAAGCTATTTCACTTATTTCACTCTTCAAACACTAATGATTAGCTAAATTAGCATCAGTTTCAACATGGTCTATAATTCTTTATTGGCGTCATCTTAAACAGCATTAGATCAACATTTAAAAAATAATACTTAACTGATGCAAGATTGAAACGAATTCATAATACATCAAATACAAATTGTTACGCCATTTCATTGTGTCTAATAATGTTAGTTCAAAACACAAAAATAATAAATATTGAAAAACAGTTTTCATTTAAAGTGCATCATTCTTCGGCTGAATAAGTAAATTCTTTAATACGCGAATTCAGTTTAAAAAGTAAACAACGTCTTATACTCAAGACAGTTGGTCATAAGAATAAAATAAGGCAATGATCTCAAACTTTCAAACCTCATTTAAGATTCTTAATGGTATAGCACTAGTAATATGAAAATGAACACTACTTTTAGTGTACATAATCACAAATTGTTATATTGTAGTAAGCGATATACATTTTTATTGCTCAATAAAAATAAAATATGAAAATCATTTAAAAAATCGTTTGAATAAATATATCGTACGCATAACAACATAACAAAACTACCGCCAGTCACACGTACTGACGCGTTTCGATCTTCCATGATCGTCATCAGAGTACAACGGCAAACCGACTAGCGCGGATCAAAGTCTCGCAATGAATATATATATATATATATATATATATATATATATATATACATATATATATATATAAAGCAAGACTAGGTGTGCGGCTATCACCTCTAGTTTTCTCGCATACGCTATGCTTGACAAGAAATGTCGGCTGCACAATTTCTATGAAGTCACAAACATTGACTTTTTCAGCTTTCGCCACACACACAACAACATAGCAAAACTACCATCAGTCACACATACTATGTTTTTCGACGACTGGTTAAATACAATGAGATTTGTGATTACCTCAAGCTTTCAAACCTTCTTTAACAAAATTGTTACAACAACCCCCGCAATCAATGATTGTTTAAGCTTATGCTATTTATGTGTATATGAACCCATAAACGTTAATGTGCACAATTCTAAATAATTACATACACGCGTTCAGCTAACTAAGTGATCCGGTTGGGACATTTTAATTTCTTCATACATACATCTGAGAATTGGTATATTCATAGCTGCAAAATTGTATATGAGTATTGGAATTTGTTAATGTTCTTCATACATATAAACACACCTATATATATATATATATATATATGAAGAAAACAATGTACTCCATGGAATAACATTTATTAATAAATCTTATTTCTACCAGTATCTACAGCCATTGTTCTGGATTCGTTAGTATATTCGTTCATAACGAATCCAGAACAATGGCTGTAGATACTGGTAGAAATAAGATTTATTAATAAATGTTATTCCATGGAGTACGTTGTTTTGTTCTTACATTTTAAAAAATGGTGAAATTAGAAACTATCAATATATATAGTAATTATGGTTATAAAAATTGTTTAGAAGAGGAATAAAGTACCAATTGTTATTATTACAAAAATTAATATAGAGAATGTCAAGTCTAAAGGTATTAAAATTTGTTGAATATACATATATTTAAGGTAGGTATCAAAGTTAATAGATAAAAGAAGGGTGAAACTGATGTATGATTGATGTATATAGCTACCTACTTAAAGGAAGAATTGTTATATAGACAAAAAATAAGATAATTGATATAAACAGTGGGCAAATATATGTTAAAACAATTTGAATTTTAATAATTATAAATATAACGGGGGAAAAGGAAACGTTATTTACTTATGACCATTTATAACAAGCGATGTGTATATCAAGATTGAAATCGTTATTACACGCAAGCCTAAAACTAATCCTTAAACAGTATATATCTGTTATTCTACATCAGACAATCATCAGCTATCCTTAATTTTCTTCTATTGAAACTAGTTTCCGTTTCTGATTCATACAGTCATCGCTATCAACCACTGGATAGTGATTCACTTCATATGGAACCACTGATGTTTAGTGCATGATATGACTACCCGATTTTATTTCATTTGATTTCCTCACTAATTAAAGGTTGCATATCGATATACACCAGCAACCAACGCCGTTAGCAATACGTCCAACCTTCAATGGATAAAGAGCCAGATTAGATCTAATTATTCTGATAATTACATTCAGTTCTATTTACATTAATTCTCACTTTTATTGTGTTCATAAGCTTCACAAACATATATCATATAGCAAGAAATACGGGAGATCTGAAACTTCGAATATATACAGGAATTCAATCAGCTCATCAGATTCGTAGTTCTTGTGTTGTTTGTTTTTATACTTATCACATTATTTTTTATTATTTCCTCTTGTACTATGATACTAAACGTTCACAGTGATTATACAATTTACCACCTCTAAGCGATTACTAATGGAAAATAATTTTGATTATGAGAATCACAATTAAATGGTTTAACAGATATATGTTTTTTGCACGACCAGATTTTGCATGATAACCTGCTCATCGTTTCCAATAATAAAATCTGCACTTTTCGTAAATTATTTAATACTCTTTACCGAGTATCCTTTTTGATCAAATGCTCATCACACGAAATAGGAACAATCAATATAGCAAGTGTGCAATTGCAATGAAGCAGGTTCATTTATGCTTTAAAATAATTAATTTCTTGTCAAGCACTTCCGTGTCACATATGTGCACATGTTTATGTAGACGTCAATTCGTTTAATTAAATAAGGCTATGAGTTGTGAATTGGATACGATGAAAATTTCTGCTTGATTAAACCGACGGAAACAAAAAATTATAATATATTTGGCTAACGTTTCGTCTATAAAAATTGTTTAGAGAATTGCGTAATTTTTAAATAATATTAATTAAAAGTTCAATTTTATTTACAGGTACATGGTACACATGGGACCAATGGATCTGACGAGTCAGATTAACAATTTTTTTAATTATTAATATTTAAATAACACGGAGATGTAAACGAAAACCAAAAGTAACCCTATTCATGTTTTATAAAGAGAAGTGCAATTATCCATAAATAATGTGATTTCTAACGATGAATTGGACCCGGCAAATGGTAAAAAACTTATATTAAAAATACAGTTGCATCTAGAGCGTATGGTACAATAATGGATCATAAACCACCAAAAATATTTAAAGAATTATTGTTAACTTACAGCACATACTAACGAAAATTGTATAAAATTCAGCGTGGCATATTATGAAATCTCATAATTCTTATATAAAACATTGATGAAATTAAAACATTTATTTTAAACAGTTCATTCACGTAAACTAGAGGAAAGCCAAAGGTATATCGCGGCTACCTAGACTACAGATGATAGGGGGAAATGTAAATCTCATCATATTTACTACTGTCATCGTCATCATCTTCATCAATATCATCATCACGGACTCCAATATAAAAGCAGTTAGAGGCTGATACTTCACTACCATAAACCCCTGAGAAAAATAACAAATAATAAAATTAAAAAGTCCAAAATTAGACAAAAATAATAATTTAGACCAAAAATATTAAAAAGTGATTTATGAAAAGGAGGATCTAGTTCAAATAGGGATATTACCTAGATACAGGATTGAGGCAAACTAAATATCAGCACTAAACCATTATGGACAAGTACGCATTAAAGAACGGTGATATCAAAACACAGCTTCCTTGCGATTTTCACTGTATCGCTTCAGAATCCCAATAGAACCTTACAATTAACTTTGGCCAATTAAGAAATTAAAGATAAGAAGATTATTCTACTATAAATCTGCAATGAACTCGATTCAATGTCATAGCTCACAGGGTTTCTCATTAAAAATTATGATCTGCACGTAGAAACCATCCTGACAAATAAACGTGTCCTATGCTACCCAATGCGACTGTAGGTAATGTTAGTTGTTTATGTCATGTCAAAATCTGTCCACCTTGTTTCTTACGCTAATCTGGCGCAAGCTGAATGTAAAATTCTCTATTGCTCAATTAAATTGAAGGCATACACAAAACGTGACCGGGCCAACGCAATTGATGGAGCCTTATTTGTTTGTTTAACGAGGCACACGTCGTAGCCAATCCAAAAATACGTGTATAGATGTGAATGCCGCCTTCTCGTTGTTGGTAACCTATATGTGCTATACTTCTCAAATAACGATGGTCAAATGCCCGTAAGCATATAAAATCATCAACTCTAAGGAACCAAGTTTCACTAGTGTATAATAAAACGGCACGTACAGATGCATTGTAAAAACTACTTTTAAGGTAAAGTGAAATACTCGAATATCTCCATAAACGGCGGAGTTTAGAAAAATTTACTCTAACTTTCGCGATTCTCATACTCACCTCGTCAGTTAGAGCTTCGAAGATATGCGATCCCGTAGAAGTATCCCACATTTAGAGGATTTGAATTTAATAACGAAAAACGGAACAACGAATGCTAAACTATTTAAGGTGGCCCGAACAGAATATCGATTGTCGAAAAATAATACAGTATTGCCTGCATGGTCAAAATCGACTAGTCAACGGCCGAGGATAGCTTCGATGTCTGCATCTTGAACAAACGGAAGATTATAGTTCATAACAGCATCTATTAGAAAATTGAAGAAAAATGTGGAAAGCGGGTATCATTGACGAGCACCACTGCTAGTAGTACAGTTGTGTGCTAATTCATTGTAGAACTTCAATCCTTTGTGATTAAATGCAAAATGTACGATGCGGATAAGTCATAAATGGACAAATCTTTGCGAAATTGAACGTTGGACCATTACTTGGTTAAGGACTGTCCGATATTTTTTTGAATGATTGCGCAATGCGAGCGTCATATTTTGATTCTTCACGATTTTCAACCCTCGTTAGTCGCTTTGCACTATCAGTTTCGCAAAGTTCCAATTTATCCCCATTTCCAAATACGTATCGAGTTCGTCTTCATGGTAGCTGGGTGTTGATTCGTCCCTTTGCTCCGAAGGCTTCAAAATTATTCAATATAACCACTGGAAATGAGGTACGATGACTAGATCGTACCTAATTTCCAGTGGTAAGCATGAACGATGTTGAAGCCGTCGGAGGAAACGGACGAATCAGCACCCAGCTACCGCGAAGACGAACTCGATTATTTCTCGTTTTGCTGAACAAAATTAAATTTGCCCATTTCCTTATATTGGTGATTAGAGCAATTTCAATATTAACCTCCTAGGACCTTTTTCAAGTTACATCTCAAATTGTGATGAGTTCAAATAATTTAGTTTAGGTTGGTGATTAGCGTCAACTGGAAGACAAGACCGACATAGCTACAAGTGGTATTAATATATATATATTCGACTAATTCGGCACCTAAATCACCGAAATGCTTTCGAAGTTGTTTACTGATTATCCGGCTATATTAGAAGTAAGAAAAATTTTTAAGCATTTCCAAGTGGTGAATTGTTATTTTTATTATTATCATCATCAGCATGGCGTACTTTTAGTGTAAACTTGTCCATATAGATTGTATCGTCCTATTATCCCACTTTTCTCACTTATCTATTTAGTGGTTAAAGGGCGTAATACCGGCTCCTACTGATGAGTCGCCAGTAAGCACGAAACGAATGTGCATGAGATTATACTTTCCGTTCATGCTGCCTTTGGTTTATCCTTCTGGTCACAACTGAACTAATTTGTTACTACGTTCGCAACACCTAATACATACTTGCATATATATTAGATCTCCGCAACAAACAGTATTTAACTGTAATATATTGAATTGAATGATGTCATGCTCACCGCGAAATGTGATAATTGATATCGATCAAGGCCAGAGTGTATGGATTTACTGGAGTAACAGGTGTTCATATAGTGTTAAAGGTAGCATCGCGTTTTATTTTTTTTAAATTGGTCCTATATTGGTCGCCAGGATATAGAAGCACACCAACGTTTATCTCGTTTGCTGCAATTATTGGCGACGTCAGGAAAATGGTCATGTTGTGATGTACCTTCCTGAGACAGACGCAGGCGAATTCTCTTTCCGAGCCTAAATTGACTTAGCTAAACGGCATAACTCCAACTGCTTTAATATTTTGTTATGTGAGAATATTTCATTTAGTTCTGAAAAAGCCTCAGATAGTACAAACCAAAATAGTACAAAAAGAGGAATTTGTATATTGTGATGTTAAGTGTCTGTTGAACCGGCACATATTACCTTATCCTCCTTTAGCTGACTCGTCTTTACTGTTTGGCATATTTAATGCAGGCTAGTTTCGTTTAATTATCAGCACAGGTTACCAGATCTGTGTTGTGTCTAATATGAGCAAATTTCCATTTTTTCCTTGGATATATTTCGGCAGACTTTGGCGGCTGTTATTTTCAGTTCACCAATCATCACAAGCTTTAAAAAACAAACTAATCAAGCAAAACCACCAAATAAAAAAGGAGAAGGAAAAATTATCACATTTTCGTGGGGCCAAAGGCTCTACATATATAGGAGAATGTGAAAAATTGTACGCCTTTTCCTTCTCAATATATGTTAAGGGCAATACGCCCTACCATATCGAACGCGTTATATTTTCTCTAGCCATATTATTTACACAACTGACCGACTTTTTATTAGATAATTACGTGTTACGTGTGTGTAGGTCCATAACTTCTATGCTCATCAACCAAAGTAAAACTATATTATCTGACTATTAATTTACCATTTACATTTTTCTTTTATACTCACCGTGTGAAATGACATAATTGAGGTCGCCATCCCATTATAGGGCGGGAAGCATAATAAATTAGATAAAGCCTTCAAAACCTCATTCCAGAGTAAGTGATAAAATTAGAAAAAAGACAAACGATGCACGTCGGAAATTCCATTCAAACCACTCAAATTATATTTAGGACTGACATGTTTAACAACAATTCTTTAAATCAAGTTTGCGATCTTGAAGTAAAAACCAATCCCATTGTATTTAACCAGTCGTCGAACAACATAGAAAAACTAACGCCAGTTGCACGCACTGACGCGTTTCGATCTTCCATGATCATCATCAGAGTACAACGGCAAACTGACTAGCGAGGATCAAACCGCATTGCATATATATGGAAAGCAAAATTATATATGCGGCTCTCACCTCTAGCAGTCTCGCATACATTGAACTTGACTGGAAATGTCGGATTCACAATTTCTATGCAGCCATGAAAAGTAACTTTTTGCAGCTTTCGCCACACACACATACATATAGGTAATACAATTAAACAACAATTGCGACGGCAAACTGACTAGCGAGGATCAAACCGCATCGAATAACTGGTTAATTACCATGAGATTGGTGTTTACTTCAAGCACGCAAACTTGATTTAAAGAATTGTCATCCCCCTGCGCAACCAATTATTGCTTAATTGTTTTGTCTATATATATATATATATATATATATATATATATATATATATATATATATATATATATATATGCT
This sequence comes from Eudiplozoon nipponicum, assembly GCA_029291075.1. NCBI lineage: Eukaryota > Metazoa > Platyhelminthes > Monogenea > Mazocraeidea > Diplozoidae > Eudiplozoon > Eudiplozoon nipponicum. The sequence continues at coordinate 63,329 of JAQBSW010001503.1, read as the reverse complement.
TAATAAGTTTTTCTATCATATCATTAAAAAGGCGCACGTCACACATATTCAGGTGTGCGTGTAGATATAACTAAATAAAATTTTCATTTAAACATAATTAATATTCATGTACATCAAAATAAATGGAACTACTTTCAACGGATATTGAGTGACCATTTGCACGCGACAGGCTAATTATTTTATTGTTAACTTTTGAAATGTTGTATTACCAGAGTGATCTCAATAGACAGGGCGGGGACAAGAAGAAAGAAAATAATATTCAGTAAAATAAGAAGCCTAATTAAGAGAAAATAAAATAAGTGATGGTTAGATAAGAAAATTATGAAAATTATTTAACGAAATAATGAGCGATATATTGAAAGAAGATAAAAGTCCTTTAATCAGCGTTCAGCTTACTAAGAGCTTTAAAAGACAAACGAACAACTAAAGGATGAAATTTAGAAGAACAATATTTACAAAAAATTATTAACCAGTAATTAGATAATAATCCCACTAATAAGCCAGTCTAAGTCCGATATTCTTAACGTTTTACTGGAGCTAGCTTTAGATTCTGATTTGTGCAGTTTTCTTTTCCAACCATTTGCGAATACTCTATTCCAAATAAAACCTAACGATATTTCAACAGCTGTTTCATTCATAATATTATCCCCAGATTTAATTTTGATAGATTCTCTAATCAATCTCGTCACCCTATTATGAATACATATTGCTATGCGTTTGCAACCATCCTAATAAATAGTGTGTCCAGTCTCCACTACATGACGAGTAAGATCAGATTTAGCAATATGTCCACACTTACGTGCAGTTCTATGTTCTCCTCTTCTTACCCTGATCAGGCGTATGGTCTCACCAACATACATGAGACTACAATCACTGCAAGGCATATCATACACTCCTGATTTATCTAAGGATTCAATTTCATCTTTTTGGTTAGGGAGTCTTGTGCCCAGGATAAGGGTCTGTCTTAAAATGTTACTATATTTTAAAGCTAATGATTTTACTTTCCTGCTAACTTTAAAGACCAGTAGTACCATGATCTTATGATCTTCTTTCCCTCTATCAGCTTTTATGTACCTAAAATAAGGTTTAAATTTTCTTGCGACATCCGTCATTGCTTCCTCTATAAAACTAAGAGAATAACCGTTAGCATTAAATATAAAACAAAGTCTGCCCAATTCCAACTTTTTACAATTTGTCTGTTAATTTAAGGCTTCATATTGTTAATGATTTAAGGATACCGAAATTAAGAAGGATGCCTAGGTAAGTATCCTTCATAAAATATCTCTTTCTAATATCTGAACATTTACAGTTTTCTTAACATACAAAAATGGTAATTCACTCGATGAATCCCTATTCAAAAGTAAATTGATGTTCAATCATTCGATTCATTAAATTTAAGAAATTGACCATTCCATTCTCACCGTGGTTCCAAAACAACAATACGTCATCCAAGAAGAGTAGGTATGATTTTGGCTTCAGTGAGGTCTTATCCAAAATGTTGTTTTCCAAATAATGCATAAAGACGCTTGCCTGTGGAATTGAAAAAGTACAGTTCACTAATTTGGCTCGAACGACTTCATCTCAATTTGCCTATTAGACGTTGATTGCCTAGTAAATATTAGTTCAGATAGGACCAGAAGGATAAATCAATGTCAGCATGAACGAAGAGTATAATCTCATGCACATATGCATTTCATGCTTACCAATGACTCATCAGTAAAAGCTGGTACTAAAACCTATACCCATTATATATTTGGTCAAGGAATGTGGGACAATTGGACAGTACAATCTCCTATACGAATGTGTATACAAGCAGTAATAGAGTTAACTTAATATAAAGTTTTCCACAAGGTGACTTCAAAGTCAACTCACTATATATGCTATATATCGAGCCCGTAAAGATTACCAACACTATGTTTGTCTAGTTGGTACAGGTACCAACACGATGGATTTCAAGATATGCTAAATTTCGCCGAAGTTGAGAATTACAACTACTTCTGAACAACTTTTACACAAGCAAATCAATATATTCTGGCTTTGTTTAATATCAACTATCAATTTTTGTGGTAATCATGACTTCATTTAATTAAATATATAACAGTTAGGTACTGTTTGTTGCGGACAACTATTATATATGCAATTATGTATTAGGTGTTACGCACCTAGTAACAAATTAATTCAAATATGACCAGAAGTCGCATTGTCGATGATTTTATAAGAGGTTAGCTCCACTACAGCAGATTTACACATTCGCATAGTAGATTGTATCGTCCGCTTGCCCCACATTGCTCATCTAAATATATGACGGATATAGGGCGTAATACCGGCTCTTATTGATGAGTCGCAAGTCTATAGAAGGTTTTACAGTCCAGGTGTCCCAAATTCATCACCAAAATATATAATGGATGGAGGCCGTAATGCCGGCTCCTACTGATAAGTCACCAGTAAGCATAAAACTAATGTGCACATGAGATTATGCTTTCTGTTCATGTTGCCTTTGTTTTATCCTTTGGTCGTATTTGAACTAATCTTTTTCTAGGTGCGCACCACCAAAAACATAATAGCTATAATACAATCGCGCATATTACATGTGCAATGTTTTACGCTTCCTGAAAGCAGTATTCTGATTGGGCCATGCTACTCAACTCAAAAAACTCTATTTACATACAATTAATTTTGTGACGTCGAACCTTTCTCTGCACATTATACTTAATAATTTAATAGATAAAATATGATGATGATGATGATGATGTTGACGATGATGATGATTAAATCCAACAGTCGGCGCTATCTAGCTGCAATTTTACATTTAGGCTTTAACATGATTATATCAACTCCACGTCTTCAGCATACGTACCATCATGACAAATTATAAATTTTGTACTTATTAGGAATTGTAAATAATGTGTAGCAGACGTACCCAAATCCAAGCTCTGTCCGCAGCAAATTCTGGACAGTACGTAGAGTTCCCAATAAGGACGAAACCAGCCTACTGAATGAATTTACTGTTCTATTTTAAGCACTACTTAGTTTATATTGACAAGTTTATGTTTATGATGGGACTGGTACTTAAATCTAGATCGCAACCTTGATTTAAATATATTTCATCATCGCCCATGCAATCAATGGTCGTTGAAATTCTAAATTGTCATATTTCTATACCACTTAAATTATCAATAAACTTCTCATCACATTTAAAATCAACAGCGTACATAATGAGTGGCATTCACCATACTTTTTCTTCCCATAGTTATTTCAGATTTGTTTTTATTTAACTTCGAACAAAGACCATGTCAGAAGATATAGAATAAGCATTCAGATGAAATAGATCTTTCAATTTAAGGCATTTTTATTGTGTAATTTGATCTTTACCCGATGTCTTTCCTTATAACTCTAAATTCTCTTGCAAAAAGAGAGAACTTAAAAATTAATATTTTTTAATTTACTCATGCGCATTAAGCCACCTGTGTGATTCTTTAGACTTAAGCGAAGCAATCAACCATGACGATACTAAATCATGCCATGCTAGGATACATTATGCATGATCTAAACGCCTAATTTTTTCCACCTCAATCCAGTAAATCCTGTTAAAAAAGGTTAAGTTCACAAAAAAGGTCGCGTGACAATGTGACTTGGAATTATAAATGACGAATTTTGATAAAAACCCACACATTTACCTTGCATTGTTTATTTGTTTAATGCAAAATAAGTACATGTTGTCTTCGAATGAAATCTGACTCACGGTGGAAATTTGTTCTTACTGATAGGCAACTGTAGCACAGTCGATTTGCAGATAATTAATTAAGTTTAACTTCAAATTTTTACTTGGTGCCAGAACTAGCTCACGTGGCTTCGTCCGCTCAAACCACATTCCTCAATTCCCCTGAATTGAGTATGTCGTTTGAATGTGTCACAGGGAATCAGCATTGGTTTCCTGTCTCACGAGACATGACTATTAAAGCCATCAAATAAATTAAGCCAAAAAACCAGTTCCATTAAGGTGGAAGCTCCATTGGCAAGTTAGCTCACCCTGATTAGAATGACTTAAATCCTCTTGCTGAAATTTGAAATAGAGGTCACTCAACAATAACATTACTTCACCGAATGGCTAAGGTCGAAAATCTCTTAAAGCTCAAAAATGGTAGTATCTCGATTTCCCAGCTTAATGATCTCTGGTCCATCGCTAACATTCCGGCGTTCACTAAAGTCCTCGATAGGATTCATTAAAACTAAGGGATAGTTACTTTCGTTTTTATGATTAGCATGGTTTCCTTAAAGATCGCTTATACTATACTATTTTAGCTAGTGGTCTTAATCACTGTATACCTTTATCTCTTAAGGATACTAGTACACTCCTCTTTCTAGCCATTTCTACGATTTTCGATTATATCTATTTCCAAGCAATAGTATCTGTCTTGTTAAATAATGACAACTGAAGCAGCATTTATAGGCATAATAGTTTCTATCTCCATAACCCATCTTTTCCGCAACAAGAATAGACAATGGTTTCTCGAGATTAGCTCCCGTTTGACCCTAAGTCCAGCAGTACACATTACTTGGCATAATACTACTCCATCTAGTTCCATTACAGAAATATGTAGTGGATGACCAATACAAGATGTTTAAGTATCATGATAATATGGTTGTGGAATTTATGTTTTGTTACCTCTGGCTCTCGTGCAAATCCACTTATTCAGCTGCTATCCTCACTGCATGCGCTGTTCTGCTAATTCAATTTTAAACCCATTTCCAAGAAACTTTGCGTAACGAAATCAAATTCTGATTTAAACTTATCTCTGCTATCTCCAAATCCATTCGCAGACATCGAGATGACCGACTTGCTTAAGTACATTGGTGTTATATTTTACAAGTCCATAAATTTTCCTTAATGTCTAAACTGAAACACTGCAAATCATTCTAGTCAGTCTAATCTAATTTGCTTTATAAAAAACACTACCTTGGGATTTACTTTAGTCAAATCTTCGTTCTACCTCTCATATTCTATTACAATGATCTTCTTCAGTTGGTTTCCTCTCTTATCATAGAGAAAATTGTTTTACAGTTCATGAATCGTGTCTACTCGCATCATCAGGACTATCACAAGTACATTTTTCTTGATAATTTCCCACACTTGTGGTTCAGTCGCCACATAAGAATGATCTACCTCATACATAATGTCTTAACTTAATTTTCCTTATCAAATTTGTTTCCGTCTTGTCATTCTTATGAACGCATAACAATAAGTCCTCAATTTAATCCATCCATATTCTCAACATTTTTAACGGAATCAAAATTTTCTTAAAATCAACAGGTGATTTCGACACATTTATCTGCAATATAATAATACACACACAATAATATGTAATAATACAATACAATAAATAATAATAATAATACATTTATTTGGCATCAAAGGCCAACTGGCCCAACCATTGAAATAGCAAATCAAGGGTAGGATATGTGGAGGTGAGTGGAATTGTGACTATATATAAAATGGTCAGCTCATATTACGCTTAGAACGGCCGTCAATCTGCACTTTTCTAATAGATTCTTACTGGATAATACTGATTGGAAGCATAACACTTTTGTTTTAAACTCGTAATCCATTCTCACACTAGCATGAATATTTTCGTTCATTGCATGAATGAATAAATACTCTGTGTTCTATATGAACCTAATATTTTTTATTTGTACGTGTTTGCCTGACGTCATCAACAGCGCTATCCATCGGGTTCTGCGTATACCATCATCATCATCATCCTGCACAGACATACAGAAGCCAAATATTTTTTTTGTTTCACAGCCATATAATCATAAGAAGCGAACATTGTTATTCGTATCGTTCGTGGTAATATGTGGAGTATAAAAGAACACTAGGTCGCCCAATCCTTGTGAGGTATATAGTTTTATTGATTATCATAAGTTATAAGCTTTTTCGTTTTTTCCTTTTCCTCTTTTAGATATTACAGCAAATTTTATTAAATTTTAGGCGAGAAAGCATGTCGCGTCAGCAGTAAAACATTATCTTTCTTTATATAAAATAAGCAATATTGAATACGGTAGTTTCATCCTTTTAGAAATCCTGTTCCATACGTCATTTTGGTGCGGGTGTGTGTATAAAACGCAGCGCCTCCATATTATTTACCTGACCATTACTTCACGGAATGACTAAGGCCAAAAATCTCTCAAAGCTCAAAAATGGTAGTATCTAGGTTCCCACCCTTAATGATCTCTGGTCCATCGCTAACATTCCGGCGTTCACTAAAATCCTCGACAGGATTCATTACAATTAAGGGACAGGTACTTTCGTTTTGATGCTTAGCATGGTTTCCTTAAAGATCGCTTATTCTCTACTATTTTAGCTAGTGTTCTTAATCACTGCAATACCTCCATCTCTTAGGGATACTAGTTCGCTCCTCTTTCTGGCCATTTCGAAGACATTCGATTATGTAAAATTTAAAGCAATAGTATGTCTTGTTAAATAATGACATTTGAGGCAGCGTTTATAGGCATAATAGCTTCTATCTCCGTAACCCATCTACGGCTACAAAAATAGGCAATGGTTTCTGGAGATTAACCCCCGTTTGTCCCAAAGTCCAGTAGCACTCAGTACTTGGCATAATATTACCTCCTCTAGTTCTATTGCAGAAACATGTAGTGGATGACCAATACAAGCTGTTTAAGTATGCTGATAATGTGGTTGTGGAATTCATGCTCTGCTATCTCTGACTCTCGTGAAAATACTACACTCTAGATTACGTCTTTAAATCAAGTTTGCGAGGTTGATATACAAACCAATTCCATTCTATTTATCCAGTCGCACAACATAGCCAAACTATCGTCAGCCACATGTGCTGACGCGTCTCGACCTACTATGGTCATCATCAGAATTAAGTATACTGTATGCCATACTACAAATGCATTGCGGATTGATCCACGGTAATCCGTTTGCTATCGAACCCAAGTAAATCAATTATGTCTGGCGTGTGTATAAGGAAATCAATGAGGCATGATCGATTTACTTCGTTAGGTGTATGCATGCATGTGTTTACATTTAATTGTACACATAAGCATTTATAAATTCATGTTAACGCGTGTGACACACTTGTTGGGTTGAATAATATCAAAATAATATTCTAAATAAATTAACATGAGAGTTCTTATTTCCTCTACTTCTAATTTGTTTACTGCAATGCCAAAGGGGCAAACGATGAGAATGAAAAAGCGCAATGAAAATTCGTAGTAACAAAATACGACAAAATGGAATGCTACGCATTCTTTCTTATAACCATAATTAACTAATAAAATTAATTTAGATTGTTATGCAACTCAATTAAGTCAATACTATTTAATTCATTTTTTTGAAAACAACAAATAAAAAGGACTATCCTGCTGGTCTGATAATGAATTAAACTAACTTTCAGGGAGAATCGTGTAGGTAAGTAGTCGATACCGTCCTTGTGATACAAATGAATGCGAAGGAATGGCTTCCACTTCATATCTAGTCCGTTAAACGTGCTTGGAACATCAGCTGGCAATTTGATTGAATCTCGAGTTTTGTCAACTGTTAGCGGAGTCTTTTGGAGGCGAGTGTCCCAGCAAAGAACTTCGTGATCGCTTGCACACGACATTAGCTGTACACAATGCAATCCCAAATTCTCAAGACAGTGACCAAAACGATTAAGCTCAAAGTGATCTGGTATCCAATTTATGTCTAATATTGGCCGAGTATGTGAGTTTTCTATACTACTTAGTGCACAAAATGGAGATACAGGCACCTAAAAATTAAACGAAAATGATAAAATCATGCCAATAAACAAAAGTAACTAGCTAAAGTATTACAAATATCATTGTAAAAAATAGAATAGGTTGGTTAATTTTATTTGTAGAAGTAAAGCTAGGCTTTAATTGCAGCTAACATGCTGAAAGATTAATGCGACATTTTATGTCCAAATTAAGATTTTAATTACTTCTTCCAGTTGTCTTAGTTTCAAATTAACGATAATTTATTAGAAAAATGACCATCCAAGCTGTCTTTTAACCAGTCTTTAATAATTTTGTTAACTTGATAAATAAGCTAGTGCATTTTTAAAACTCTCTTTTTCTTAAAGAAAGACGCGATTTGATGCTTGTTTTATGATTGAATACAATATTTATATTTCCTGATATTAATGTCAACGAATACTCTCTTTTGTGCTTGGTCCCAGTATGTCTTTAAATTATCCGTCTGCTTAGTGCCATCACATTATTTTTCAAGGTTTCGTGCACATAAATACCTATAATATCACATAAAGAAGTTTTTCTTGTTTCTTTTCTTCTTTTAGTTGTTCTGGTAAATATACATAAGAATGCATTGTGGTCTAGCAGGTCCTGTTAAATATAAATATTGACTTTGTTTTTTACATAATAACATCAATATTTTATGTTTATTTTTAACTAAATTTAGTTAGTTTACACATCCCGCGAACATGTACAGATATTAGCGTTTCTATACTCCTACCTTAATTTATTGTAAGGTATTTCTAATAACACCCAACTTCCAACAAATACCTGAAGACTATTCCGGACACATTTTCAATTGGTCGTGCGGAAGGAGAAGCTCCGTGTTCTCTTTCTCGCTCTATATTACAGTTAAATACTGTTTGTTGCGAAGAACTAATATATATGCAAGTATGTATTAGGTTTTGCGAACCTAGTAACAAATTAGTTCGGTTGTGACCAGAAGGATAAACCAAAGGCAGCATGAACGGAAAGTATAATCTCATGCACATTCGTTTCGTGCTTACTGGCGACTCATCAGTAGGAGCCGGTATTACGCCTTTTAACCACTATATATTTGGTAGAAGAATGTGGAATAATTGGACGGTCAACGACAATACGATTTCAATGCTAACTCACACTATATAATATATATACCGAGTCTGTAAAGGATACTAACACTATGGCTATTGTGTTAGTAACTGATACCTTTTTGAAATCAATGACTACCGGATACTAACACTATAGTTTCCGAGTCGGTAACTGATACCAACCTGATGGATATAAATTTATGCTAAAGTTCACCCAAATTGAGAATTACAACAATTTCCGAACACCTGTTACTCTACAAGTATGTATTAGGTTTTGCGAACCTAGTAACAAATTAGTTCAGTTGTGACCAGAAGGATAAACCAAAGGCAGCATGAACGGAAAGTATAATCTCATGCACATTCGTTTCGTGCTTACTGGCGACTCATCAGTAGGAGCCGGTATTACGCCCTTTAACCACTATATATTCCGTAGAAGAATGTGGAATAATAGGACGGTACAATCTCCTAGACGAATGTGTAAACCTGTAATAGTGAAGCTACCATAATCTGAAGTCAACGACAATACGACTTCAATGCTAACTCACACTATATAATATATACCGAGTCTGTAAAGGATACTAACACCATGGCTATTGTGTTAGTAACTGATACCTTTTTGAAATCGATGAGTACCGGATACTAACACTATGGTTTCCGAGTCGGTACCTGATACCAACCTGATTGATATAAATTTATGCTAAAGTTCACCCAAATTGAGAATTACAACAATTTCAGAACACCTGTTACTCCGGTTAAACCATACACTCTGGCCTTCATCGATATCAGTTATCACATTTCGCGGTAAGCATGACACCATTCAATTCAATATATTACAGTTAAATACTGTTTGTTGCGAAGAGCTAATATATATGCAAGTATGTATTAGGGTTTTCGAACCTAGTAACAAATTAGTTCAGTTGTGACCAGAAGGATAAACCAAAGGCAGCATGAACGGTATGTATAATCTCATTCACATTCGTTTCGTGCTTACTGGCGACTCACCAGTAGGAGCCGGTTTTACGCCCTTTAACCACTATATATTTGGTAGAAGAATGTGGAATAATAGGACGGTACAATCTCCTACAATTTGGTTTATCCTTCTGGTCACAACTGAACTAATTTGTTACTAGGTTCGCAAAACCTAATACATACTCTTCCACTCTCGTTGGATGATTGAAAGATGTTATAGCAAACCATTATCTGGAGTATCGGTGAACAGTAGTCTTCCTTACTGCTAATATACCACTTCTTCTCACTAACCGTTTATTCTATATATATATATATATATATATATATATATACTCTATATATATATATATATATATATATATACTCTCTCTCTTATATATATATATAAAATACGTCATAATTTTAGTTTATTTATGCTATGAATAAAATTTAAACATTGCATATGATATTAAATGTAATAAACCAAATAGACCTGTTTCATCCATATGGTACACTTATAAAGTATTTGTCAGAATTTCCGTGACATTATGACAGATTGTGGATGGCCACGTGGAACTTTACGTCGAAAGCCATGTTAAATATATTCCACCTGAAAGGACTGAGCAAAAACATACGTTGGTATATAAATAGTGGTATAATGGATGAGTTTCACAACTCCGAATAAAGTATAACCCCGTTTGAACCACGATCGCGGTAATTCTGGAAATCTAACATCATCATGAACCAACAATACTGAAGCCTTTAGTAACTGATGCTTTACAGCAATACAGCCTTGAGGAAAAGAAACTTAAAATCGTTTAATATAACAGCATAATAATGAAAAATAAGAATTTAAGACAAAAAATTTAAAGGAGAATGATTTGTGTAAGAGAGGATCTAGTTCAGATGGAGATATTTATTAAGGTAAAAAACATGAACAAGGCAACCTAAACCTCTGCACAACACAACTATGGTAATGTCAGACTTAAAGCAAGGCAAAATCGGAAGCACAGCTTAATTGCGGTTTTCACAATATTGCGTCATAAACACAATTAAACTTCGCGATTAACTATGACAAACTAATGAAAGATAGTTAAAAAGAAGATGATTCTACTACAAATCTCAAACAAGAACAACGCTGAGTTTGATTTGATGCCGTACTACGCATTGTTTCTTTTCAGTTATCTGAGAACTGGAGAACCATAAGTAACCTAGGTTTAATGAATATTAGGTTACTTGTGATTTGTTCGACATTTGGCAATAATAAATTGGGATCAGTGATTTGATTTAAATCTACTATATTCATATAATCTTAAAAAGTGCTAATGTTAGATTGAAAAAGCGTGAAACTGAAGTAAAAGAAACAAACTTGGAAGTCAAAGCATCTGCACTATCTCGAGTTCGCTAACCCACGACTTATCAGATAGCAAACCTTTTTATCCTGCAGGATGATCGATGCAATGAACATTTATTACAAGGTGTATTGTTGAAAACCATATGTGGGCTGTAAAAGAACAGTTGACCGTTCCTAGTAAGGATTGTTTGCGTTCACAATTTTCTTTCTCTTAAATAGTCTGCTGATCAAGACTAAGAGTAATATCAGTTCAGAAGTCATTGGATAGCTTCTTTCAGCAATCAAAACTTTCCTAGGTGTCTGGTATGCTTGCTCTCATTCTGCTAATCCCCGTTTAACATTACGTATTAGTGTGTAATTCAACCGATCTCAAGGCTTCACATAAAACGGGATGATGGCTGTGTCCCATTAGACCCATTTAATATTATGCTACTATTACCGGGTCGCCAAACTCAAATTCGCCAGTAGGCAGGCCGAAAATTGATACGACTACGGGTAGATACCCGATGAACGACAAAAATAAGGGCAAAACTGTACTGAATGAACCTAATTTTTAAGATGTGCTATGGTTAGTTTATACTGACAGTATATATATATATATATATATATATATATATATATATATATATATATATATATATATATATATATATGTCCTGTCTGTCCCAGTGCCATTAACATTGTTGTAAAATTTCTAGTCACTATTATGCACATTGGTAAATAGTCTGACATTTCATTTGTATCGTCATCCTTCCTATTGTGATCCAGTTGACATATGCCGCTAAATAATATTTTCAAACATTAAGAAACAATTTGTTTAATAATTCATTAATATTTTATAGCTTTTCTATAAATAACTATCTTTTTATTTTCTAGACTATCAACTGTTTATGTATTAAATATTCTCAATTTCTATTTAATTCAACCTTATAGACATACGCCAGAAGCTTACATATAATTATTAAAATAAAATCATTACATAATACAACTACAAGTTAAATTTTAAGAACTTATAAGTTTAGTAATAAATTTCTGATCAGAATCCAAAATAAATTTGACATTATTATAATTATTATAAAAGTAAAAATAAACTTTTCATGAAAGTAATGAGCAATATGCAATATCTGCTTTATAATTATATTTTAATGTTCACTTGCATTTCATTTATAAAATATCTGTACATGTTCAATGTCTTTACCATTTCTGCTTTTCTGTCATCAAAGGAAAACAAAGGAGGTTTAGATTTTGTTTTCAGTTTTGCTTTAATGTTGGATAAGTCTTCAGCATATTTTTCGATGTCCCATAGCACTACTTGACCATTAATGCACCCCCCAGCAATTATATTCGGATCGGTAGGATTGAACTTAAAGCAAAGTATATCATCAGGAGCTTCTAGCAGCAACTGAGGCTGTATTGGATCTGAGCAGCTCCAAAATATAATATAAGATGTAGTATGAAGTATTCGTAAAAACTGGTCCATTCTTTGATCAAAGTTAAGCCTTTCAGTCACTGATACCGCTATTAATCCCTTTATGACAGGATGCCACTCAATATGACTAACTGCTCTATTTTTGTTGTATTTAAGATCAGTAAAAGAAACGAATTCTTTAAATGTATTGTCCGTTTGAGTTTCTAAAGTTTCATCACTAACAGATAGATGAATACAGTCATTGTAAAGAAAGTCAAACATAACGTTTTGTGTTAATGCTTGATCAAAATATTTGTAAAGATTTGGGACATCGGATAACGGACCGCCCTTTTTTAATAGCGACTGAATTTTGTCCATTGAATATGTTCTCGAACAATATTGTGTAATTGCGTTTCGAGGATGTTTCCAATTTGTATTGCAACCCTGGTCACTTTTTGTATTCGTGCAAGAAATACTTTTATCCATTTCTATCAGTGGTATATCAAATGATTTATCCAAATACCCCAAAATATCACTTTGAGCTCCTTTAATATTTGAATTTCTATCAGATAAATTAAGAGAAGCTCCAAACTCTCTTCTGGGTCTTTGATAAATTGTCACGATTTTTGGCCGCATTTCAATATTCATTAAGTCATATACTTCTGTTTCAGAGCCCTGTGAAATCCATGGAACTACTTTACGCTCAGAATATTCATATAAATCTTCATCTTTTTCCTCTGTATTTTCATATTCTAATTCTTTATCTTCCGTAGATGTATCCAGAATTTGATTTTTAACGTCCTCGTTTAAAACCAAAACAAAATTTTCTCCAAATACGTATTCTTCGTCCATAATTATCAAAATTTCAGATCCAGGATAGTCTAGGATAGCCGACTTAACAATACTAAAGTCAGATACGGCCGCACGTGTAAACATATCTTTCTCTATTTCTTCTTTAAGTATTAATTTGCATGGATTCTCTTTTGTTAATTCTTCTCCAAATTTTAGACTAAACAATTCTTGTGTAGGCGCAGAAAGGAAGAGGGGTAAACAACCATTCGGAAGTTCGTCATTACTAAAAATGTCATAGCACATTTTAAGCTTTTCTTTGACTTCAGCTGTTTCTTCGACTATTAAGTCGTTTCTTTTTATAGAGTCCTTGCGAAATTCCGCGCTTTGATCAGAATTAGTATGTGTGGCTTCTGTCATATTATGGGTTATTAAAATAATAAACCATTAATAACTTTCGGAATAGTAAAATAGTAAAAGCTGTTAATAATATAAAGTAACATTAAATAAATTGTCAAAATGAAGAATAATGTAACAAATGTGATATCGTTAATGCAAAACAGATCGTTCTAGTGTTCAATTTGAGCAATTCAATTGAGCAATTTCAAAATAACGGGAAAATTCTATTTAATCACCAAATTTAAAATAATAAGCAGTTTCCATGGTAATTCACATGGAATGTGAAAGTAAGTGCTGTGTGACGTTCCAAGAAAAAAAACCAAAGGAATTGTATGAGAATAGTTCTTGCGCATGGCCCTTATAAGAGCCTAAAAAGGCGTTCGCCACAAATACCGTGCAAAATTATGTTTTCTGTAGTGTCTCCAAGAATTGCCTTTAGAGTAGAATAGAATATCTTTATTTGGAATAAACCACACATGTTCCATTAAATAATAAAATTAGAAAATGTACAATATAAAAAGATATCACATCACATATATATGTGCAATTAGTTGTACTGTACAATTTATCAGCATCAGAAAGATCAGCTGTAAACAGTGATAGATTCTTCATCAAAATTACAAAAATTTAAGTTATAATTCGAGTATAACATTTGTAAAAAAAGGGAACCATGACTAATAATTGATTGTGTGCATTGTTGATTAACAAGATGATATAATGCATAACATTTCAGTTTTAATAATACAAAATTTGAAGATATAATCTCGAGAAATTATGTTGCTGAAAAACAATTAATCCTGTCTTTTATTTAACCATGAGAAAGTATTATCATAATCAAAATTTAAAATATCAGCAGGATTGAACACTTAATCTAGTTCGGTAGATAAAAATTTAAAAGACATTTTCGTTGGAGGCGTTTCTCTAAGCCCCTTTGGCAATTGATTCTAAATTTTGTAAATTTTTAAAAAAGAGAATAGCTTGTTCGCAACATTCCCCACCAATGGTGGAGAAATTGCAAATTGACCAGATCTAGTTCCAATTTCATGACTCTTTCTTATGGGATTCATATAGGCACCAGACCACTGGTTCGAATGGAAAGCTTTTATGCAATAGCACATTCTCCGAAACCATAAAGGATGCAGTGATACAAACTGTAATCTAGTGGCGTATATAGTGCAGGAGATAGGACTAATTTGTTTCACGGCTTTTCTTTGTACAGCTTCTATCTTATTGGGCAAGCCCTTTTTTAATGGATTCCAAGTAGCGGCAGCATATTCTAATATCTGTCTAATCCATATTAAATACATTTTAAGTTTTATGTCATTCGATAAGATATTTCGATTTATTAAGGCCCATCTTTTCTTGGCACTGCCTACTATCCGTTCAATGTGTCTCTCAGCAGAAGCTGTACATTGAATCGTTATGCCTAAATCCTTTATTTCTTGCATAAGTTTAATTTCAAAAACATCATTGATCACTGCATCATTAGAATAAATGAAATAAAAGTCTGATCGGCTACCTATTTTTACAGCTCTCGTTTTCTTACTGTTTATTCTCAGCCCTAGTGTTATCAGATACCTACTTAAATCATACAAATCTCGTGTCACATTATTTTTAGAGAATTCGACATTTTTCGGATCAATTGGAAAGATTATTTTTAAATCATCAGCGAATTCGCAAACTCGACCGTTAAGGATCTCAGTTTCCAAATGAGCAAATACGATTTTAAATAAAATTGGTCCTATACTCGATTCCTGTGGAACTCCACTTGTTACCCTTTTCGATTCTGATATCAAGTCATTTACTTGAATACTCATTCTTCGATTATATAAATAGAATTTAAGTAACCTAAAAATATTCGAATCAATATTCAATAAATTAATCACATTCAGAATAGCATCAAAAGATATAGAGTCAAAAGCTTTTGAGATACCTATAAATACAATTAGTGCATCTAACTTTTTCTCGTCTAATGTAATTACATGTTTCCACATGGCAAGCATATTAGTAGTTGGCGATCTATCTTTCGTAAAGCCATGTTGATATATATCTATATCAGCCGGCAACATACATTCTAAATGATCTAGTATCAATCTTTCTATTATCTTCAAAAACGAAGGGATAATAGAGATTAGTCTGTAATCACTGGCGCACGTAAGTTTACTTACTTTTGGCAACGGTTTAGCTTCTATAGTTAGTATATCGATTGGTAATTTCCCATTCTTCAAAATCCTATTTATAAAATTGCAGAGCGCATTCATAAAATTTAAAGGTAATTGAAGCAGGTTATCAATCGAAATACCAAAGTGATCTTTTTGTTTTTTTTATTTTATTTTTAACATTAATTTTATCAATGCATCACTGTCCATAACTAGTCGTGGTTCCTGGTCTCCCGAAGGATCAGGTAGATCCATGAAATTGCTTTCATTCTGTGGATTACATATCAAATTGCCAAATAATTCATCCAATTCACAGAGAAATTCATTCTCAGTTTTATCCACAGGTAATATAAGCCTTAACTTTTCCTTGTATTTACTGTAATCCGAGAGGAGTTTGTAACCTAGTCGAGGATTACTCTTCAGTTTGGCCAAAATAATTCGTTCAGATCTTTGGCGGATTATCAGCAGTGATGAATTAATTTCTTTATCAATCACATCTAATCTCATTTTTTTAATACTGTTAATAAGACTACACTTCATTATATTATCTCTTTTAATTCTTAGTTTACATTGTTTCCTATTGACCAGCTGCGGTATAATATCTGTAAACGTAGATGCCTGAAATAAAACAGATAATAATAATAATATTGCTGTCATTCTCTCCATTTGACTGTCTGCCTACGCGGACTACTGAACTTGGATAGAGTAGAATAGAATAGAATATCTTTATTTGGATTCAAACCACACATGTTTCATCAAATATATATTAATATTGAAAACATACAATATAAAAAAGATATCACATCACATAAATATGTGCAATTAGACCCATATAGTTAAGTAAATCTCACAAGTTTTACTGTACAATATATCAAAATAAGAAAGTTCAGCTGTAAAGAGTAATCGATTCATCAGCGAAATAGGAAAAATTAAGGTTATATTCGAGCGTAACATTGTACAAAAAATGAGAACCATGACTAGCAATTGACTTGCATTAGCAGGCTCTGTCAACTTGTCGCTTGATCTTCAGTCACGCCAATCTTCCTGTTGCTGCACAACTAGTCATACGTAATCGATCATCTATTGATAGGATTTCTACATGTGCCAGCCACTACGGTGTTATCGCATATCTTCAACAAGGCAGATTATAAAGGAACCAACTAGAGGTTCGGAATGCTTAGATCATGTATATTTAGAAGTTGAAGCGTTGAACTCGCACAGTTATGATGTTGTAAATTACTTCAAAGAATTGGATCATAAACAAATTATTTTACAATGGAACCTTTTGAGTAGCAAAGCACAGAAACCTAATTTTGAAATCTCCTGCACTATATACGCCACGAGGTTGCAGTTAGTATCACTGCAACCTTTATGGTTTCGGAGGATGTGCTATTGAACCAGTGGACTGGTGTCTATATGAATCCATAAGAAAGAGTCATGAAGTTGAAACTAGATCTGGTCACTTGGCAATATCTCCTCCTTTGGTAGGGAATGTTGCGAGCAAGTTATTCTCTTTTGCAAAAATCTACAAAATTTATAATCAATTACCAAAAGGGCCTAGAGAAACGCCTCCATCCAAGATGTCTTTTAAATTTTAATCTACTGGAATAGAAAAAGTCTACAATCCTGCTGATATTTTTTCTTTTGATTATGATAATACATTCTCATGGCTGAATAAAAGACATGGATAATTGTTAGCAGAAACATAATTTTTTGAGATTTTTATCTCCAAGTTTTAGCATTATTCAAATCGAAAGGTTATACATTTTATCATCATGCTAGTCAACAATACATACAATCAATTGCTAGTCATGGTTCTCATTTTTTGCATAATGTTACACTCGAATTTTACCTTGTTATATATACAGTACAACTAGTGAGATTTACTTATGTACATGAGACTAATTGCACATATTTATGTGATGCGATATCTTTTTTTTCTATATTGTACATTTTCCAATATTATTAATTGATAGAACATGTGTGGTTTGAATCCAAATAAAGATATTCTATTCTATTCTATTCTATAATCTGTAGCAAGCAGAGCAGAAGTGTAGAAGTGTGTGGCGTATAATTTTCTCTTGCTTATATATATATATATATATATATATATATATATATATATATATATATATGCAGAGCGCAACGGCCGGTGTGTGCGTGCTTGTGGTTTCCTATAATTTTCCTATTTTAAAAGGATATCGGGTTTTATTTTGTTTTTATTTTTTAGATTCTCGAGATTTCTTGTCTGGTATCGTCTCTGGGATACACCTTGAATTTAATTACACAATTTTCTTGTATTTTACTTAAATATCCCAAGGACCTACACTTAGTTCATCCAATATTTTCTTTTCTTATAGACATTTATACCAATTTTTACTCTTATCGTAATCTACACTATATCCACTTTTTTATCTCACTCCACCATAAACCAGATTTTATCGCCAGCACCCATCTCCTCGTTCTTAATCCAAAAGCTAATCTCCAATGTAACTGATCCCGAGCAACAAATGATTGATGTCACAGGACGACTTGGTGCTCTGACTGGCAAAATGTTGATCTCCACCATGCAGCCCCATCTATTGCATCAGGCTGACGTGTTTTTGGACGGTGTATCTAGGGAGGTTGCCCTGCAAAACCACATTAAGCGGAACCTCTTTCTCCGGTCTCCACGCTCCCCTCTCTCAAAGAACTATCTGGCCTCGGATATTAACAGACAACTGTGGGTTAACTCCAGCCACCTCAAAGAGGTCTCTTCGGGCAAAGGTCGCGCTTCTGTTCTTTATTCACAAAAAAACTGTCAGACAACGAGCTTAGTCATCTCAAATAGCAATTACCCTTATTATCTTCTGGGAAAGTCAGATTAAAGCGTGACTGCATGCTACTACAAAAGACAATAGAGAAAGCTCAGACCCCTCAGCCAGACACCCTTTCACTACTGCAGCTAGTCACGCCTTTCCGGGCTGGAGCAATCCAAAGACACGCCGCTCACTTTACGGCGGCATCCTTGGCAATGCCCTTCCCTCTAGACCCCTCCTGCTGACCTCCTCCCGATTTGAATGTCTTCTCTTTACCAATAGCCCATATTCCACGACCGTTCCCTCCCACATTCTCAATCTTTACCGCCTCGTCATGGCCGACCACGCCGCGTAATGTCTACAATTAACTGATCTTCTCCCATATCTCATCTGCCAGACCCACATCCCCACGTCATGTCACTTTCACGAACTGTGCCGAGGTTCAGAATCCGAAAACAAAACGTAAGATGCCAAAGGCCACGCGAGATATCGACTCAGCCCCATCAACTTCAACTCCCTGTTCCGACAACCACATCGAACCCACCCAGGATAGTTGCATCTCAGTCGCTGATCAGATCCTGTCCCCTTCCACCCCATCAATGCCGCTACAGAGCGTCCTCTCGAGCCCAGATATCTTGCCTACTTGTTGCTTTCAAATCATCCAATTACCTCACCCACCCGACAAAAGTGGGACGAAGGAAATCCAGATTGACGCTGACGACTCCATCCTCGTGAACGAGCGGTTAGTCACCTTCATCAGCCCTCGATCTCGCTCGGGCCGCCAGCGGAAAGCCCCCGCACGTTTTTCCTCCTCGGTCAAACCATCATTCTCCCAGATTACTCTCAGTAATTCATATCAATTGTTGATTGCTTACGCACAAAATCAATCAACTACGAGCATTTTTATTCTCTAACGAGCTAGATATAGGCTTTCTTGTTGAAATATGGTTGTCCCCATCCGTAAACTTCGATGACCTTCTCCACATCCATGGTTACAATTTTCTTCGTAGTGACAGACACTCGTAGTTTAGGGAAAAACGCTTGCCTTTACCAGCAATCAAAGAGAAACAGCCGTTGATGTCGATATTAAATATTATTTAACAATATACATGCTCAAGTTGTCTATTAACTGACGTAGGCCGACCGACCAGAGGGTTAATTACTCGAATGAGTGAACATTGTAACTTAAACGCCTGTTTTAAATCAAATGGTGAAAACACGTCTGCAATTGTGCAAAATATCGTCAAAACATCACACGTATGTTCTCCTGACCTAGCATTCAAAATAATTATTAAATGCAATGACAAAAAGGGAGCTATCCACATACGAAACCTTGTGGATAAACAAATTGCAGCAAGATTTTTGCAAGTAGAAGAAGTATGATCAAGCATAGAGCTTAAACTGGATGTGACGCACGCAGTTGATTGGTTTTCATTTTTCACACTCTCTCTATGTTTACATATTTCTATCTTGTTTTACGTTCCAATTTATATGTAAAGATGTGCTCATTAGTAGATACTGGAGTAGATAATAATAAAGAAATGTTTCTTGTATCTGATAAAATTTCTTTTTGTTTTTGCATATAGGTAGGGTACAATGAATTTTATTAAAGCTCGCATTTCAAAAGAATATAAAATAAGATAGTTAGCAAAACTGTGACGGATAATATCTCTCTCTCTCTATATATATATATATATATATATATATATATATATATATATATACTATATATATATATATATATATATATATATATATATATATATAATTTAAATGTTATCTTTAAACAATTTAAATTTCAGCTGGATTAATAAGCAGATTTTATATTTATAAAAACGGTTATAATTTATTCTGGAACATACTTTGTTGAGAACTGTTTTGATTTAAAATTTTGCTTAATGTTTTTCCATTTGAACTAGTGGACTGGAGCCTATATGAATACAATAAGGAAGGTTCATGTAGTTGGTACTAGATCTGGACATTTTACGATATCTCCTTCTTTAGTGGCGAATGATTCGGGGAAGTTATTCTATTTTTCGAAAATTCACAAAATTTACAATCAATTACCAAACGGGTTTAGAGAAACCCCTCCATCCAAGATGTCTTTAAAATTTTTATGTACTGAATTAGAAAAAATCTACAATCCTGCTGATATTTTTAATTTTGAGTATGGCAATACTTTCAAATGGATAATTAAATGACAAGGATTATTGTGATCAGCTGTAACACGCGGCCCGCGTTACAACCCAACGATGTTCAATTTTGACAAATATAGTGCTCTTTAAGGTCAAATAATCTAACCTGTTTTTACACAATATTTCTCTTAACTGTGATTTTAGAACAATCTCTGTTAGTTCAAGCAGTTTTATGAGATTTCTTGATGCAATTTTAATTGTAATTAATAGGGTTTTGTTTAATAAATATACACACCCGCGCGCAATACGCAGGGAGCATGCGGTGGATTATAGTGCATATGTGGTTCGATAGTTTTTCTTTGCATTCAGATATGATTTCATGCATCAGGACATCAGATGTTTCTCAATCACATTCACAAATCCTATTGTTCAATGGATTATTACAATTAAATAATTTAAAAACCTAGCAAACAGTGGAATAATTATTTGTGATGTTTTTCAGGACTGTTTTTACACGATTTTTATCCATCAATTATCAATGACAATATTTACCAGTGACTTTATTTATATCATCATATATTTTCAATCATTTACATTTATTCATCACGATTCAGACGTTTGTGAATTGATAATTACTTGAGTTGACAATATATTGTTTTGTAACACGCGGCTCCGTGTTACAACCCAACGAAGGTCAATTTTTACAAACGCTGTGTTCTTTAAGGTAAAATATTCTAACTCTGTCCTTAAACAATATTTCTCTTAGCTGTGATTTTAGGAACAATCTCTTTTAGTCTCAAGCAGTTTTAATCGATATTTCTTGTACTGCAATTTTATTTATAATTAATAGTGTTTTTATAAAATAGACAGAACCGCGCGCGATCTGAGAGGATCACGCGGTGGACTATTGTGTCACAGTGAATTTATCTCACTTTATTATATTATTCATTACTATGAAAATGATTGATTGTTTAATAAAGAAAGCAAGGAACTAAACTTTTGTGAGTTGTTTGTCATTTAAATTTTAAACGGTTTCCATGGTCAATTTTAATGATAACGTTCAATGTTAACTCCATTAACACCATCATGTATTCTTTGAGTTTTTGTCATAAAAGTCGTTAAACGGTTTACACAAAACATGTTCCTTTATAAACATAAATAATTTTACTAGACTCATATTATCATGTATCTTTTATCGTTTGACTACTCATTACAATCCAGACATTTGTGTAAGAATAACCAATTGTATGTAAAACATTTTCTTTATAAACATAAATCATTTTACTATGTTCATATTATCATGTATTTTCAATCATTTGACTATATTCACTCCAATCCAGACATTTGTGCTAAACATTTCACTTTATAGACATAAATCACTTTTATTTTTGCCGTCTAGAAGACGGACAATTTAGTTTAATTGTGAACGGTATTTAAAACATACTTTTGCATTAAAATCTGTATTTTTGCCAACCAACTCATTCAATTCGGATTAACAGTGAATTCCATTTATATATGCTACATTGTGTGGAATATATCTATGAAACCTTTCTTCAGTCTTCTCATATCAACCATCCGAAAGGGATCAGAGACTGATTGGGTGCTCGGGCAGTAATAATGGCCACCATTGGTATGAAGGAGGGGTAAAAAATCACGAACTAGATAGCAACTTCGCAAAATACCCCTACATTATGGTGCCCCGGTTCGTCGAACTCACAGCCAGTAAGGAATTAATAAACAGCTAGATTTTGAGAAATTCAAGCACTTTCAATGAAGGCCACTACACACGTTATTGCCTCGGAAACGGCTGCACATACCCGCGCACAGACACGACGTTCAAATGGGCGTGGTCACCCTCAACAACTCAGGTGATTCCGCCCATGGAAGGTTCGGAAGACGGATGGGGTCAGCCTCCTCGGCGGCAGCAGAGGCTGAGCACCCCAAGATTGTTGGCCGCTCCACGTCTGATGGCTCGAAGCACGTTGCCTTCGCGGTAGAGCGCAATCAAACTATTGTCTTTACAGCGACGGCTCCAATTAAGTCATGCTTCAAACGCCCAAATGTCAGCAATCAATCTCATCGCCGGTTGCCACTATCAACATACTTTCTCATCCGTGACGCAATCTCTGGCGAATGAATTGTCATAGACACTGGATCAGATGTAAGCTCACTACGCCACAATTATCTCGAACCAACCCACCCAGTCGACACCAACAGTCTGACCTGCGCGAATGGCTCCAACATAGCGACGTTTGGGGTACGAGTACACACAATCTCGTTCTCCAACTCAAAATGATGTTTCAAATATCCGTTCATCATCGACAACACGACATGAAACATCATTGGACGTGACTTTCTCGAACACTTCGACCTAACCATCCGTCCAAGAACGCGAGAAATAGAGGAGCCAGTATCAGTGTTGACAGAACCAAAATCAGTCGTTACACGGCATGACAGAGCAATAACACTTCCTGTAAGGTTAGCCCCCTTCATTGTGTACTAATTTTCACTGTCGGGAGGGTGTATGTAACACGCGGCCCCGTGTTACAACCCAACGAAGGTCAATTTTTACAAACGCTGTGCTCTTTAAGGTCAAATATTCTAACTCTGTCCTTAAACAATATTTCTCTTAGCTGTGATTTTAGGAACAATCTCTTTTAGTCTCAAGCAGTTTTAATCGATATTTCTTGAACTGCAATTTTATTTGTAATTAATAGTGTTTTTATAAAATAGACAGAACCGCGCGCGATCCGAGAGGATCACGCGGTGGACTATTGTGTCACAGTGAATTTATCTCACTTTATTATATTATTCATTACTATGAAAATGATTGATTGTTTACTAAAGAAAGCAAGGAACTAAACATTTGTGAGTTGTTTGTCATTTAAATTTTAAACGGTTTCCATGGTCAATTTTAGTGATAACTTTCAATGATTAACCCCATCAACATCATCATGTATTCTTTGAGTTTTTGTCATAAAAGTCGTCAAACGGTTTACACAAAACATGTTCCTTTATAAACATAAATAATTTTACTAGACTCATATTATCATGTATCTTTAATCGTCTGACTACTCATTACAATCCAGACATTTGTGTAACAATAACCACTTGTGTATAAAACATTTCACTTTATAAACATAAATCATTTTACTATGTTCATATTATCATGTATTTTCAATCATTTGACTATATTCACTCCAATCTAGACATTTGTGTTAAACATTTCACTCTATAGACATAAATCACTTTTATTTTTGCCGTCTAGAAGACGGCCAATTTAGTTTAATTGTGAACGGTATTTAAAACATATTTTTGCATTAAAATCTGTATTTTTGCCAACCAACTCATTCTATTCGGATTAACAGTGAATTCCATTTATATATGCTACATTGTGTGGAATATATCTATGAAACCTTTCTTCAGTCTTCTCATATCAACCATCCGAAAGGGATCAGAGACTGATTGGGTGCTCGGGCAGTAATAATGGCCACCATTGGTATGTTGTAGCGGTAAAAAATCACGAACTAGATAGCAACTTCGCAAAATACCCCTACATTATGGTGCCCCGGTTCGTCGAACTCACAGCCAGTAAGGAATTAATAAACAGCTAGATTTTGAGAAATTCAAGCACTTTCAATGAAGGCCACTACACACGTTATTGCCACGGAAACGGCTGCACATACCCGCGCACAGACACGACGTTCAAATGGGCGTGGTCACCCTCAACAACTCAGGTGATTCCGCCCATGGAAGGTTCGGAAGACGGGTGGGGTCAGCCTCCTCGGCGGCAGCAGAGGCTGAGCACCTTAGATTGTTGGCCGCTCCACGTCTGATGGCTCGAAGCACGTTGCCTTCGCGGTAGAGCGCAATCAAACTATTGTCTTTACAGCGACGGCTCCAATTCAGTCATGCTTCAAACGCCCAAATGTCAGCAATCAATCTCATCGCCGGTTGCCACTATCAACATACTTTCTCATCCGTGACGCAATCTCTGGCGAATGAATTGTCATAGACACTGGATCAGATGTAAGCTCACTACGCCACAATTATCTCGAACCCAACCACCCAGTCGACACCAACAGTCTGACCTGCGCGAATGGCTCCAACATAGCGACGTTTGGGGTACGAGTACACACAATCTTGTTCTCCAACTCAAAATGATGTTTCAAATATCCGTTCATCATCGACAACACGACATGAAACATCATTGGACGTGACTTTCTCGAACACTTCGACCTAACCATCCGTCCAAGAACGTTACAGATAGAGTAATCAGTACCAGTGTTGACAGAGCCAAAATCAATCGTTACACGGTATGGCAGAGCAATAACACTTCCTGTAAGGTTAGCCCCCTTCATTGTGTATTAATTTTCACTGTCGGGGGTGTGTATGTAACACGCGGCTCCGTGTTACAACCCAACGAAGGTCGATTTTTACAAACGCTGTGCTCTTTAAGGTCAAATATTCTAACTCTTTCCTTAAACAATATTTCTCTTAACTGTGATTTTAGGAACAATCTCTTTTAGTCTCAAGCAGTTTTAATCGATATTTATTGAACTGCAATTTTATTTGTAATTAATAGTGTTTTTATAAAATAAACAGAACCGCGCGCGATCCGAGAGGATCACGCGGTGGACTATTGTGTCACAGTGAATTTATCTCACTTTATTATATTATTCATTACTATGAAAATGATTGATTGTTTACTAAAGAAAGCAAGGAACTAAACTTTTGTGAGTTGTTTGTCTTTTAAATTTTAAACGGTTTCCATGGTCAATTTTAATGATAACTTTCAATGTTAACTCCATTAACATCATCATGTATTTATTGAGTTTTTGTCATAAAAGTCGTTAAACGGTTTACACAAAACATGTTCCTTTATAAACATAAATAATTTTACTAGACCCATATTATCATGTATCTTTTATCGTTTGACTACTAATTACAATCCAGACATTTGTGTAAGAATAACCAATTGTATGTAAAACATTTTCTTTATAAACATAAATCATTTTACTATGTTCATATTATCATGTATTTTCAATCATTTGACTATATTCATTCCAATCCAGACATTTGTGCTAAACATTTCACTTTTATTTTTGCCGTCTAGAAGACGGACAATTTAGTTTAATTGTGAACGGTATTTAAAACATACTTTTGCATTAAAATCTGTATTATTGCCAACCAACTCATTCAATTCGGATTAACAGTGAATTATATTTATATATGCTACATTGTGTGGAATACATCTATGAAACCTTTCTTCAGTCTTCTCATATCAACCATCCGAAAGGGATCAGAGACTGATTTGGTGCACGGGTAGTAATAATGGCCACCATTGATATGTAGTAGGGGTAAAAATCACGAACTAGAAAGCAAATCCGCAAAACACCCCTACACAGTGGTGGTGCCGTCTAGAGCATGGTCCGTTTTGTTTAACTTTGAATTGATAATTACTTTTGTATAAGACATTCAATTTTGTTGACAATATATCGTTTTGTTGCCGTCTAGAGCACGGTCAATTTGGACTAACTGTGAATTTTTTCTTTGCAACATTGTGTACAATATACGTATGATGATTCGACTTAGCCTTCTCACATCACCCATCGGAAAAAGGTCGGGGACTAATCATAAGCACGGATCTCAACAGCAGCTACCAGGTATTTGTAGGAATGGTATAGCATCACCAATTAGGTAGCTACCCCGCAAAACCTCTTACATTAGCGATAAACCTCCTACACAGCAACATGCTTTCTTGAGATTTTTATTTCCACGTTCTGTATTAATAAAATTTAAATGCTATGCATTAAATCATAATGTTAGTCAAAAATACATACAATCAATTGCTAGTCATGGTTCTCATTTTCGCTTACTGTTACACTCGAATTATACCTTAATTTTTCCTATATCGATGACGAATCTATTACTTTTTATATTATCAATTATTATACAAATGCGATTAAATAATAAGACCGTTTTTCATATATCATAATAACTATATCAAAAATGATATGACGTATGCAGTGATATTACAGCCGAACATTCTGATGTTGATATATTTTGCAGTAAAACTAGAGAGATTTACTTATCTTTATGAACCAATTGCACATATTTATGTGATGTGATATCTTTTTTTATATTATTCCAATATTATTATCTAGTTGATCGAACATGTGTAGTTTGAATGCAAATACAGATATTCTATTCTAAATATACTTTTTGGTTATTTTTGAATTGATATGTGTCATGTTCTTTTAGCATGAGTAAGCTGTCTTATCGATTGCCTGTTTGTTTAGAGAAACTTGGTTATATATTACTGTAATAAAATTTGGAATTTTATGGCGTATATTTGTTCTCAATTGCTACAATGGGAAGGAGCTTAAACTGGTATTCTGCTATTGTTTTATAGTTTTCCACTGTTTGAGGTTTTCGTTTTTGTCAATCTACACATAGGAAACATGTGAGACGGCAAGCTTTTACAAATCCAAATTTAATAAAGTATTTTAAAATAATCATATATTGTCGCAAAGGTAGAATCTATAAATGTAGATACACAGAGCACCTGAAAAATTATCCTTATTTAGGGTATTGAGAATTATGAAAAATTTGGTTGATCCGATTTTAGCGATTATTCTTTTTCGTATTTCGAATGAGAATCTAGAATCTATGGGGCTCTCATTAGGCTACAAGTTTGGCAACTCAACGAAAGATGGCGACCGCATCAGTTGCAAAATGATCGATATTAGATTTACTCTCGCAACCTATAGACAAGAAAACCACATAGGTTGTGTTAAAGACGCAAAAATAATTTTCAAATTAAAGAGGATTCCTGAGACAATCGAATTGTCTCTCTCGGCCTCGGCATCGCCAGAAAAAATACAAATAAATTTTTCCAGCTTCAGAAGATTCGTCATGGACAAGAAACCATCTAATTTAATTAAGGTTTAAGATAATGAGATTCAAAACAAATGATCTATTACGTCAGAAGGAGATGAGATGAGAAAATCATTCTTAATTTTATGATTGATGATAGGCGAAAGCTTTAGAGCTGGATCTCTCTGAATAAATAATAATTTACGAATTTGATGCTAAATAACCATCTAGGTGAAGGACCACGCTGGATTTATTTTAAACATTAGAATTAGAATGGCCATAGATTCTAAAATTATTCGGTTACGTGTACAGTCAAGAAGAACTACATGCATGTGCCGTAACTGAAGACTCGAACCTATAGTAAATGATCCAAAGAATCTTAAACTCGTTTGACTGTACAAAATGTGCTTAGAGGGTCTAAGATAAAAGGTGTTTAATATCTAACACAAAGTCGAAAGTACAAACCGGGATGCTCACTTTCTCCTTGTCAACATGCGAATTACAAACATAGTAGCAATGGACTGCTTGATGATGTTGATGGACCACGCGAGTGGTGTATTTTACGTCGTACCTAAGACCGACCCGAAAAGTGCCAAAGTGAATCATGTTTAATAATCCGAAAACACAGAATTAATTTTCGCCTTGAAGAAGCCGCAATAGTTTTGGCTTTTTAAGGCTCCATATCGTGATTTATGAGGAATATTGAAATATACGAAATAAAGCTTTGAAGCTTTGATTAAAGTTAGGCATACTAGTGCAAACGGCGAAAAAATGGAATTCTTTTAATTTGGAGAGCATGAAGAATTTGCTTATAATAACTGAAATATGTTTCGCGTTCTAACACAACAAAATTGACTTAAATTCTTGATTGACGCGGATACAAATGTGAGCATAGTTACATTGAAAGTAGTGGGAAGATTTCCTACATTCGATTATTAACTACGGGTTACTAAACAGAAGTTCAATTGTAACAGGGGGTATCAAAAAACTGTCAGGATCATTTGGCAAAATAAATTGTCTTTTATGTGGAATTTTCTCGTCTCTCATGTGAGGCACAACAGCATAAGAATGGATATTTCTGTCCATTTCAGCTTGGCATTAAATTTGAAGACCCAGACCATTAGAGAAATGACGGAGGCAGTCACGTATACTGAGAATGGGACCTCGGAATTTGGATCAGTTCGCCTATAAGGATCCGTCGTTGCTGGTAACTTAGCAGAAATAACCGAGAAACACTAGTCATTGTTTTAACCGTTTATGGTCAAGAGCAATGGGCTGAGGACAGGAATAGAATAACAAATATGGTTGTTAGCATCGTTACTCTGTTTTGCCAAGATCCAGCCATTAGTTTAACGTGAGCAAGTCGTCGCTTTTAACGAATTCCTGCAATTAATGAAGGAAGATAATGTACTATGCATTTACACTATAATGAACTCGCAGAAAGCAAAAACTATAACCTATATATAGGAACGAGTTCTATGCCACACCCCGCTCTTCGATTTCCTGGAGGTTGATGAATCAAATTCATTCAGATGCCATTTTTGCAAAAGAATAAAAGCAAAAAAACCAGTGTCTGGTAATGAAAGATCTTCGGGATAGTCCACATGCGCGTTTGTACATGTAGTTCACTCCAGTAAGAACTCCGGGAGTATTCTGACATTGTGTTATCTAAGCTGGAACGCTATGGTTCGATACTCAAATCAGATTTTTTTAAATCAGATTCCCAACATAAAGGTTCCTAGACATTCAATTTCAAACGATTAAGTTATACCCTTGGAGGTTAATTTCAAATCAATGAATGATGTGTTGGAGTCTAGAAATGTGCGTACACTACGAAGGTTTTTGAAAATGATCAGCTATAATCACCGGTTTGTACCTGGACTAGTTGTTACCCTTGTATTGTTAACTTGACATCTGAGCTGATCATAGGTGCTTACGATGTAGCCATAAGGATAATGTTTAAACACAGATAATTGTATAGTCAGGCCAGTTGTGCCTTATTCTAGGAATTGCAAGATATTTGAATAGCTGAATGACACCACCTCTTACATCTTGAGAAGGGAAAATGTGATTGCGAAAACTCTCAGCATGTCAAAGGAGGCATATATCGGTCTGATCCTGCTAGAGCCTCGTGGTGACCTAAGTGCACCTATTAATATTGAACTGAGCAATTGGTGAAAGCACAGACTGTCCATCCATTAGCAGTAGTGTTGGCTAAAAATCTAACGTATTTTTGCAGAGAGCTGGAGATCAATGGTTGCAGTGTAAAATCTCCAGTGTCCAACCTATATCATATGTCCCATTGGAATTGCAGTGCAAAGTAATTAAACCACTGCATGAAATTACCTGATTTGCGTTTTGACTAAAACAGGTAGTTTTCCAGTAGTTTTCGTTCTTCCACAAATATTTCGGGTGATTTTATTGGCAGCCTTCTTCAGTTTGTCCATTCACACTAGTTTAACAAATCAAACTAATGAAGCAAGCGTCGTATTTCTTCTGTCTATAATATTTATACTTCAGACTGTTCTTTTCCTAGATAGTTGCGTGTCACATGTGTGTATGTATTTTGAATAATCCAGTTTTACAAAAATATTTTTCTTTTAATCACTGTATGAACTGATTCGCATTTCCATTAAGGCTGCTATGATCCTGGCCACAAATCGATACGTGTGGTAAAATATTTCGAAATATATAAGGGCTGTGGTAAGTGTCAATAACTCGTGTCAAATATGTAACATTTGGTGACATACCAATACAGAAGTATAAACAAGCAGGATAGCAGTGGGTTACACTTATGCAAGCGCACATCGATATCGTAGAAATGTCTGATATTCCAGGTCATAATTATATGCTCACGGTGGTTGACAGCTTTATTTGACAGGTTGAAGTTTCAATTTTGATAGACATGACAGCCCAGAAAGTTCCACTTATGTTCCTACATAATTGGGTGCATCGGTAAAGGTTAAAAGTGATTGTAGTAATCAAGTTGTGTCCAAACACTTTATTCGGTCGATGGAGATTAGAGTGCTTTACACAAGTGCCTAAAATCTCGGAGATAATGGAAGAAATGCTGCATAATTAACTAATAGCTGCATTGCGGTGTGCTGGCAAATTGGATTGGGTACACGATTTACCTGTAGTATAGCTGAAAATGCGAATCAAAAACATTATTTAGCTAGGAACGTCAATAAAATAACTTGTTTATGAAAAGCCATTTAGGTTATATGGAGATCTCTAATAGAAAATTCAAGATATCTGGATTGTCACTCTAACGCGGTAAATTAGGTTATAGGTGGTTTTAGGAAAAAATAATGTGCTTAACTCAACCAAATCTAAACGCGTATATTGAAAGTGCTTTACGACTTCAAATTAGATGCAGGCCTTACGTGTGTTCATAACCAAAGAAACCAAAATAAGTTAAATGAACATTGGTTGCACGGACGGTGATAACAGTTACTTAAATCAAGTTTGTGATCTTGATTGTATAATGTAGATATGGAAATTTATCCAGGAGACCGGGTTTGTCCTTATTGGTAATTCTTCACGAACTGTCCAGAATTTACCGCGGACAGAGCTCGAGCCTGGGCACGTATGCTGTGGAATCTGTTTCTCTAACCGCTGAGCGCCCTGCCACTCATTACACACCATTTTCAGTTATATACTAAATAATGCTTCTTGATTAATCTTTCTTGTAAATGGAGATTTTCAGGCGACCCAGATAAATCGAAAAGCATAGGGTCAAAGTACTATGCGAACAAAGATTGGAGTCTGGTCTTGCATGTGCACATAATAATTGAAAACGGGAGAATTTGGTTGCCCCCATAATATGAGTCTATTCAAATTTAATGAAATGACTAGCAATAATGCATTCATGGTTAGGAATGGCACAGAGAAGTTTGTACTCCTAGGTTGCTGCGTTCAACGGGTTACCTGAATGAATATATAGAATGAGAAACAGGAAATTTAAATCCACAGGAGTCTGAGATGAGACTGGTTCAAAGCTCTCGAGGGAAAAAGAGCAAAAGTGAAACAAAAAGGAGATAGAAAATTAACCTAACTCAAAATAGCGAATAATAAACCAACGATATTTAATACAGTGTTTTATTTCGCTCTTTTTTGCTTAGGAGCGCTGCCATATCGATTACCTGATTTTAAACAAATCTGATTATACATGAATTTCATAAAATTTAATTGTACCGCAAATGTTTTATTCTCAATTATTACAACATGAAGGATCTTAAATTTTTTTTCTTATATTTTTTCATATTAGCCAGCGTGACGGCAAGCTTTCCCAAATCCAAATTTAAATGTCTTTTAAAATAAATATTATTTTTACACGACAGATAGATTCTATAAATGTGAAAGCACGGAGCACCTGACCAAGAGACTTAGAAAAGTAAGCTTAATAGACGAAACTAAAAAGGATGAGAACTTTCGTTGCTCCAAATTTTGCGATTATTCTAATGGTCTTGCAAATGCAAATTTATGGAACTCGCAGTAGGTAGCAAATTTAGTGACTCTACAAAATACCTTTAAAAGGATACGTGAGTTGAAATTAATTATTAATAAGTGAAAAGATTATCAGTTGACAAAAAATGGATCCCAAATATTTCTTTAAATGTGTGCTCTCTTTTTTATTTAGTGCAATGATTGTGTAAATTAGTTTTCTTTTAACTATGTTTATTTAGTAAAGAAATTGGTCTTTGAAAGGTTTTGTAGAAATTAAATGTATGTGTTTTTAGACTATGGTCGAAAATTTGAATTGCTTTTAAACAAAAATCTTAGCGCTTATCATATTTAGAACCAATTTTTCTTGTTGGTATTGACACAAAATTGAATAATTCTTCGAAATATAGTACAATTTACTCGCCTTTAAGACAGATACCGTAAAATCTCAACGGTTTGCAGCTATAGGCTAAAAATATATAGCTGCAATATTTGAATTGAGCATATAACTAATTCCCACATAGTCTATACAGTGCAATTGAATTGTTATATATGCTGAACAAAGTGTAGAAACATGCCCATTGAGGCAATTTATTGCCATAGGTGAACTCGCGATTGTTCTCAGATTGTTTCCACACTAAACAAATTCTGAAAATTATAATTTAATGTTGATACTTACCTTATCGACAACATAAAGAACACTCTTTACTAAGTACTAACGAATGTTTCACATATAAGTTTAAAGAAAATTAAAGATACAGATTCCAAATAAGTTGCTAATCTGAATTCAAATTATGCCTAATTATATCATACGAATATCACAAATTCGAAAATTTCTCTTTCTTTAAATATAAGAAGCTTTATAATCTGATATATCCATTATTGCTTGACACAATCTTTGAACGAAATTCAAACTAGTTTTTAAAAGTTTTAAGTCGACAAATAGATAAACCTATTTGCAATCCACAGTATATTTAAATCCGACATATTAAAAACAAAACATAATGTTCGTTTTCGCAGTTTGACTAAGTCATTGTTATTACCTCCCGCGCAATCAATTTTTATTTAATTATATAAATGTTTATTTGAATACCACTTCCAAAAGTAACATAGTATCTGTTCTATAATGACAGATTTAAGATGGTTAGTTGGAACTTTAGGGCTAAATGGATGCTATGTATGTTCGACCCAAACAAGAGCACCAGATTCCAACGCAGATGTTCCCACGCTCAATCCGTCTGCAGAAAATTCTGTACAGTTCATGATTAGTTATCAATAAGGACGAAACCGGACTATTGGTTGAATTTGCAAGTATGTATTAGGTTTTGCGAATTTGTTACTAGGTTCGCAAAACCTAATACATACTTGCATATACATTAGTTCTTCGCAACAAACAATATTTAACTGTAATATATTGAATTGAATGATGTCATGCTTACCGTGAAATGTGATAACTGATATCGATGAAGGCCAGAGTGTATGGTTTAACTGGAGTAACAGGTGTTCGGAAATTGTTGTAATTCTCATTTTGGGTGAACTTTAGCATAAATTTATATTCATCAGGTTGGTATCATGTGCCGACTCGGAAACCATAGTGTTAGTATCCGGTACTCATCGATTTCAAAAAAGGTATCAGTTACTAACACAATGGCCATAGTGTTAGTATCTTTTACAGACTCCGTATATATATTATATAGTGTGAGTTAGCATTGAAGTCGTATTGTCGTTGACTTCAGATTATGTTAGCTTCAGTATTACAGGTTTACACATTCGTCATATAGTGTGAGTTAGCATTGAAGTCGTATTGTCGTTGACTTCAGATTATGTTAGCTTCACTATTACAGGTTTACAAATTCGTCATATAGTGTGAGATAGCATTGAAATCGTATTGTCGTTGACTTCAGATTGTGTTAGCTTCACTATTACAGGTTTACACATTCGTCTAGGAGATTGTACCGTCCTATTATTCCACATTCTTCTACCAAATATAGTGGTTAAAGGGCGTAATACCGGCTCCTACCGATGAGTCGCCAGTAAGCACGAAACGAATGTGCATGAGATTATACTTTCCGTTCATGCTGCCTTTGGTTTATCCTTCTGGTCACAACTGAACTAATTTGTTACTAGGTTAACAACACCTAATACATACTTGCATATACATTAGTTCTTCGCAACAAACAGTATTTAACTGTAATATATTGAATTGAATGATGTCATGCTTACCGCGAAATGTGATAACTGATATCGATGAAGGCCAGAGTGTATGGTTTAACTGGAGTAACAGGTGTTCGGAAATTGTTGTAATTCTCATTTTGGGTGAACTTTAGCATAAATTTATATCCATCAGGTTGGTATCATGTACCGACTCGGAAACCATAGTGTTAGTATCCGGTACTCATCGATTTCAAAAAAGGTATCAGTTACTAACACAATAGCCATAGTGTTAGTATCCTTTACAGACTCCGTTATATATATTATATAGTGTGAGTTAGCATTGAAGTCGCATTGTCGTTGACTTCAGATATGTTAGCTTCACTATTACAGGTTTACATTCGTCATATATGGTGTGAGTTAGCATTGAAGTCGTATTCTCGTTGACTTCAGATTATGTTAGCTTCACTATTACAGGTTTACACATTCGTCATATAGTGTAAGTTAGCATTGAAGTCGTATTGTCGTTGACTTCAGATTATGTTAACTTCACTATTACAGGTTTACACATTCGTCTAGGAGATTGTACCGTCCTATTATTCCACATTCTTCTACCAAATATATAGTGGTTAAAGGGCGTAATACCGGCTCCTACTGATGAGTCGCCAGTAAGCACGAAACGAATGTGCATGAGATTATACTTTCCGTTCATGCTGCCTTTGGTTTATCCTTCTGGTCACAACTGAACTAATTTGTTACTAGGTTCGCAAAACCTAATACATACTTGCATATATATTAGTTCTTCGCAACAAACAGTATTTAACTGTAATATATTGAATTGAATGATGTCATGCTTACCGCGAAATGTGATAACTGATATCGATGAAGGCCAGAGTGTATGGTTTAACTGGAGTAACAGGTGTTCGGAAATTGTTGTAATTCTCATTTTGGGTGAACTTTAGCATAAATTTATATCCATCAGGTTGGTATCATGTACCGACTCGGAAACCATAGTGTTAGTATCCGGTACTCATCGATTTCAAAAAAGGTATCAGTTACTAACACAATGGCCATAGTGTTAGTATCCTTTACAGACTCGGTATATATATTATATAGTGTGAGTTAGCATTGAAGTCGTATTGTCGTTGACTTCAGATTATGTTGAACGCTTCACTATTACAGGTTTACACATTCGTCATATAGTGTGAGTTAGCATTGAAGTCGTATTGTCGTTGACTTCAGATTATGTTAGCTTCACTATTACAGGTTTACACATTCGTCTAGGAGATTGTACCGTCCTATTATTCCACATTCTTCTACCAAATATATAGTGGTTAAAGGGCGTAATACCGGCTCCTACTGATGAGTCGCCAGTAAGCACGAAACGAATGTGCATGAGATTATACTTTCCGTTCATGCTGCCTTTGGTTTATCCTTCTGGTCACAACTGAACTAATTTGTTACTAGGTTCGCAAAACCTAATACATACTTGCATATACATTAGTTCTTCGCAACAAACAGTATTTAACTGTAATATATTGAATTGAATGATGTCATGCTTACCGCGAAATGTGATAACTGATATCGATGAAGGCCAGAGTGTATGGTTTAACTGGAGTAACAGGTGTTCGGAAATTGTTGTAATTCTCATTTTGGGTGAACTTTAGCATAAATTTATATCCATCAGGTTGGTATCATGTACCGACTCGGAAACCATAGTGTTAGTATCCGGTACTCATCGATTTCAAAAAAGGTATCAGTTACTAACACAATGGCCATAGTGTTAGTATCCTTTACAGACTCCGTATATATATTATATAGTGTGAGTTAGCATTGAAGTCGTATTGTCGTTGACTTCAGATTATGTTAGCTTCACTATTACAGGTTTACACATTCGTCATATAGTGTGAGTTAGCATTGAAGTCGTATTCTCGTTGACTTCAGATTATGTTTGCTTCACTATTACAGGTTTACACATTCGTCATATAGTGTGAGTTAGCATTGAAGTCGTATTGTCGTTGACTTCAGATTATGTTAGCTTCACTATTACAGGTTTACACATTCGTCTAGGAGATTGTACCGTCCTATTATTCCACATTCTTCTACCAAATATATAGTGGTTAAAGGGCGTAATACCGGCTCCTACTGATGAGTCGCCAGTAAGCACGAAACGAATGTGCATGAGATTATACTTTCCGTTCATGCTGCCTTTGGTTTATCCTTCTGGTCACAACTGAACTAATTTGTTACTAGGTTCGCAAAACCTAATACATACTTGCATATATATTAGTTCTTCGCAACAAACAGTATTTAACTGTAATATATTGAATTGAATGATGTCATGCTTACCGCGAAATGTGATAACTGATATCGATGAAGGCCAGAGTGTATGGTTTAACTGGAGTAACAGGTGTTCGGAAATTGTTGTAATTCTCATTTTGGGTGAACTTTAGCATAAATTTATATCCATCAGGTTGGTATCATGTACCGACTCGGAAACCATAGTGTTAGTATCAGGTACTCATCGATTTCAAAAAAGGTATCAGTTACTAACACAATGGCCATAGTGTTAGTATCCTTTACAGACTCCGTATATATATTATATAGTGTGAGTTAGCATTGAAGTCGTATTGTCGTTGACTTCAGATTATGTTAGCTTCACTATTACAGGTTTACACATTCGTCATATATAGTGTAAGTTAGCATTGAAGTCGTATTGTCGTTGACTTCAGATTATGTTAGCTTCACTATTACAGGTTACATTCGTCATATAGTGTGAGTTAGCATTGAAGTCGTATTATTCGTTGACTTCAGATTATGTTAACTTCACTAGCCCACAAGGTTACATTCGTCTAGGAGATTGTACCGTCCTATTATTCCACATTCTTCTACCAAATATATAGTGGTTAAAGGGCGTAATACCGGCTCCTACTGATGAGTCGCCAGTAAGCACGAAACGAATGTGCATGAGATTATACTTTCCGTTCATGCTGCCTTTGGTTTATCCTTCTGGTCACAACTGAACTAATTTGTTACTAGGTTCGCAAAACCTAATACATACTTGCATATACATTAGTTCTTCGCAACAAACAGTATTTAACTGTAATATATTGGTTGAATTGCCTTTTCCACAATATACAAAACATAGTTTATAATGAATAATGTATGTACATAGTGGATCAGGTGTTCATACCAAGATCGGAAACTACAATAAAAGTAAAAGATAAAATTGTACAAATAGATGTTAAATTATGCAACGCTCACTAATGGTGCATTAATTTATAATATTATTTCTAGATAATATCAATTAAATATCCATATGAATTAATTGGGTGAACTTATTATTAATTAAAGTTGACATTTAGCTTTATCTCAAAGTTTAATAATATTGTACGATTCGTTTTTAGCAATTCGCATAAACCGAAGTTCTCTTGCACCCACAAATCTACCAACTACTAGAATTAATGTCTTTGAACGAGCTATGCATGTGCTTGGTTACTGAAACCTAGCCATCTCCCATCTTGTGCAGTGACGATCTCTTCATCATCAACGGTTATTACTTTCTTCAAAGTAATAGAGCTGTTGGTGTAGTGGATAGTTAGAAGCGCATGTTCGATCCACTCTTAAGCCTAAGCGCATTTCTTGTTTCAGCTTTTAGAAAATCTCATCTATTGCCATTTAGCTCACATTAGTGGATCAAATTTTATATTTCTGAGTAGTATAAATGCTTCATAAATTTGTATCCGTTTTCTTCACACAATCGTCTGACAAATAAATTGTTTGAGTAACCTTAATCTCTTTAACACAAATTGAGTAACCTAATTTCGGAAACCAATCGCTGTTTGGGCTGTTTGCTGAAAATTAACTACATAAGTTTGGGAAATTCACTACACGTAGTAATAATAAACATGATTGCATCCTCTCCAACGACGAGTCGAGCAATACCTAGCACCAAGAGATCTTTTTATACTCGATCAATTCCAAGTATCCATATTTTTTCAATCTCATCTGCTGCTATAGTGTGATCATATAAATAACCAGATGTTTCATTATGTGGGATGGATTCAGTCTAATCTGCAATGCTATAACATATTATGAAATAGACAGATTTGACAGCATATACTCCTTTTTTTACAATAACTGATTGCGCGGGTGGTGGTAACAATTCTTTAAATCAAGTTTGCGAGCTTGAAGTAATGACCAATCCCACAGTATTTAACCAGTCGTCGAACAACATAACAAAATTACCCCCAACCGCAACGCACTGATGCGTTTCGACCTTCCATGATCATCATAAAAGTACGACGGAAAATTGACTATCGAAGATCAAACCGCATTGAATATATACGGAAATCAAATTTAGATATGCAGCTCTCACCTCTAGCAGTATTGCATACATTGAACTTGATTGGAAATGTCGGCTGCACAATTTGTATGCATTCACGAACATTAATTTCTTGCAGCTTTCGCCACATATACATATATAGGCAATACAATTCTACAATAATTGATTGCTTCGGTGGTGGTAACAAATCTTTCAATCAAGTTAGCGAGCTTGAAGTAATGACCAATCCCACTGTATTTAACCAGTCGTCGAACAACATAACAAAACTACGGCCAGCCGCAACGCACCAAGGTGTTTCGACCTAGCATGATAAACATCAGAATACGATGAGACTGCTAGAGGTGAGAGCCGCATATCTAAATTTGATTTCCATATATATTAAATGCGGTTTATCCTCGATAGTCAGTTTGCGGTCGTACTCTGATGATGATCATGGAAGGCCGAAATGCGTCAGTACGTTGCGGCTGGCAGTAGTTTTTATTTTGTTGTTCGACGACTGGTTAAATACAATGGGATTTTTGTTTACTTCAAGCTCGCAAACTTCAATTAAAGAATTGTTACCACCACCCGCGCAATCAATTATTGTAAAAATTTATTGCCTATATATGTAAATGTGGCGAAAGCTGCAAGCATTTAATGTTCGTGATTGCAGAGAAATTGTGCAGTCGACATTTGCAGTTAAGGTCAATGTATGCGAGACTGTTAGATGTGAGAGTCGCATATCTAAATTTAATTTCCATATATATTCAATGCGGTTTGATCCTCGATAGTCGGTTTGCCGTCGTACTGTGATGCTAATCATGGTAGGTCGAAACGCATCAGTGCGTAGCGCTTGGCGGTAGTTTTGTTATGTTGTTTGACGACTGGTTAAATACAATTGTATTGTTGTTTACTTGAAGCTGGCGAATTTGATTCAGAGAATTGTTTCCACCACCGAAGCACACTGTTATTGCAAAATTATATTGCCTATATGTGTATATGTGGCGTAAGCTGCAAGCAGTTAATGTTCGTGACTACATAGAAATTGTGCAGCCGACATTTCCAGTCAAGTTCAATCTATGCGAGACTGCTAGATATGAGAGCCGCATATCTAAATTCAATGCCGTTTGATCCTCGATAGTCAGTTTGCCGTCTTACTCTGATGATGATCATGGAAGGTCAAAACGTGTTAGTGCGTTGCGGCTGGCGGTAGTTTTGTTATGTTGTTCGACATCTGGTTAAATACAATGGAATTAGTGTTTACTTCAAGCTTGCAAACTTGATTTAAACAAAGCATATACTCCTGTTTCTCTAAAGTCTATGACACACTACCTTCCCACCAAGCCTTTGTAAATTCCATTTGATTACATTTTGAGGCGCGTAGAATTCTTGCTTGGAATTCAGGACTAAGCCCTTTGTTACAATCGTATGCATAAATAAATTGACATATTGGTTACGATATTCAGCATACGACATACAGGCAATTGCTTATTTTTGAAGGACACTTTCTATCGGTTCGTTAATCTTGTAAAAATGTCATTATTATGAACCAGGTTTTTCATAAATCAAAAGAATCGAATATAAATTTCACTATCTCTGCTGACGAATACTTAATTTATGATTAACAGAGTTGTCTTTCCTATTACTGTTTCGCATTTTCAACTTTGAAAGTGGCGTTAAATGACGGTGACTCCAGGATTCCGACAAAGTTTTACATCTAACTGTCCATGGTTATCAAAGCCATTTCGAAATATAATCAAACAATTAATTTAATCAATATGGTATCTCCTTTTGTATGATTTCTCTCCTGCGAAAGAAACTTTTCCAGAGCTTGCTGAAGTTTTTAAAATGGGTCTATTATAGACCACTTTATCCCCGGAATGAAGAAATTCTACGATATTTCCCATTACAAAATGTAGCTTTTGTCTATCTCTAATCATAAGGCACTTCGTTACATCTCCACCATTCCGGCGTTGACTAAAATTCTTAATAGCTTTCTCTTAGTTAAAATATCACTTTTTATTAGTTCAAAAACTAGTTTCATTTTTGGACGTAAAATACGGATTGGTGTTTGTGCGATCTTCCTCCATTAACCTAGCTAGCGTCCTGTAAAACTGTTATTCCCCCATCTCTCAAGGACATAGCTGCATCTTCTTCTTTCTTGATATTTCCAAAACATTCAAAATTGTCTTTCTCGTCGATTAAAAACTTCTTAATAGGTAATAGCATCGGCGATCGCGTCTTTAGGCTTACCAGTTACAATCTCCGAATCCGATAAACGTCTTGAAGAATCAGAAATTTTCACTCAATATCGACATCTACCTGTTCTAGCATATCGCACTCATCATTACTAGGTCCTTTACTCTTCATCACTCACTTTGCATGTTCAAGTTTGGGTTATCCAATTCAAGCGTGTAGATATGCCAATAACATTGTAGTATATTTTAGCAATATTGTCACTCCCGGCTTTTTATTGTCATCAATCGCTCAGCTGCTATTTTACTGCAAAATCAAATTAGTTCATTTAACTTGAATCTTTAATCCGGATAAAACTCAGTAACTAAAGCAGGATCTCGACTCTAACAATTCTTTGACGTCTACCAACCAATTTATAGTTATATAAACCATCGACTCTTTCAAATACTTAGCTATCACAGTATATAATTTACTAGACTTCATTTTGTATCTCAACCATGCCTCATTTAAGCGCTTCAAATTGGCTTGCTTAGTAAGATTCAAGATACAGAAACATATACTTTGACTCTTTCTATTCAAAGATTACGTCCTGTCTCATAATCTACACCAGAGAGTTTTATTGCCCCGGCCAGGATTCGAACCTAGGCACGTATGCTTCTTGATCTGTTGCTCTAAGCTTTGGTCTGCCATGTCATATGCTAAACACAA
Source organism: Eudiplozoon nipponicum (assembly GCA_029291075.1). Lineage (NCBI taxonomy): Eukaryota > Metazoa > Platyhelminthes > Monogenea > Mazocraeidea > Diplozoidae > Eudiplozoon > Eudiplozoon nipponicum. The sequence goes on along the minus strand of JAQBSW010001503.1, from coordinate 21,786 downwards.
TCTTTTCTTATTAGTCTTGCGATTTGGTGGAGCAGGGTTGCTTAGTAGTTAGAATACCAGATTCCAATACGACGTGCTCACGATCGAGCTCTGGCCGCGAAGAAATCTGGCCAGTACGTGACGAGTTTCAAATGAGGACGAAACTGGTCTATTGGATGAATTACCTTTTAAACATTATACAATGCTTAGTTTATACTGACAAATGTATATATATAATGAGACAGATGCTTATATTTAGATCGCACACTTGATGAAAATTATTCGTTATCACTGTCCGCGCAGCCAATGTACAATTTTCTTTTATTTGGAATATCGAAAATGTAAATTATTAATGAAATGGAAATTAGTACGTATTAATTTTTTACTGCACTTCTGGCCAACGGTTACTTTTAATCTGCGTCAGGACATTCTCAACGCAGCATAGTATAAAAGCATATGCTGTCGCAATCATAGTACCGTGTACATATTCAGAATTTTTCTCTTTTTGAAAGTAACCTTTGCCAGCCAATTTAACACATTAATCTAATAGCCTTCTGTGGTTTATTTCCGATAACCGTTTGGATTTTTGCCAAGGCGTAGTTAAAATCCACAAACTTATTTACCAGCGGCAATTTCCGTTCCAAATTCCAAAATTTCAATCTTTAGTAGTTTTAGTACAGTTTCTATATCAAATCTAAGAACATATTAAGCTACGTCATATTACTTCCAATTTCAGTCAGTTAATGTAGTGGAGGCAAATTTGGTTAAGCGCTTTGTTATTAAATATTAAAATTACAAAGCACATTTGTTTTAACATTTCTATTTATGTTACTTTAAGCGTATTGATCATATTTGTGTTAATGTTATGCCAGGAATTTCTAATCATGGATGTCCTCGTACATAATTTAATACACTATCCATCCGTTAATCTCTCATATAAGGAGATTAGCCTACCCTCTTTAGGGAAATCTCCTTCATATATTCGAAAATTTATGAAAGATACATCCTGGCACATCACAATTTAATGAAACCGAATACACAAATTTCCGTCTGAATCTGATGTACCTGTACAAACAACAATCAAGATTTTCCTGATTATTTAGCCAAAATTCTCCAAGGGATAGGTGTTATTATCACCAAAAGTATGTTTTTGTATACTGAAATTGCCTGCACCTTTCAAAGAATTAGCCAAAAGAGTGCTAGTTTTATTTCATGGCTGACCACAAGCCACAACAAGAGAGCTGCGCCTATTCTTCACGCATAAACGAGCCAATCAGCTTTCAAATTCCTATAGTTACTGTTTATGTTGATTCCTTTAGTCTCAATTAGAATTAGCATTGAAGGTAGTGCAGCTGATGAAAGTATACCAATTGACAGCCCTATTTTCCTACATAATCCAGCTTAATAACTCAATGAAATTTTCACCTTCTGGATTTTAAAACAAAGTAAAATTTATCATAGATTCCGATGCAACAATTTCAGTTCTAGAGTGCGATTCTAATGACAAGATATCTTTAGACGAATTGTTTGTATTTCCGAACATTGAATTTTGGCATTACACTCTTAATATTTGTTTACGACGTGATTTTTTCACAATTTTATCGTCGCCAAAGACTCGCACAAAGTGCTAATTCCTGAATTCCAGTTAATATATCAGATTTTATTTTATTCTGCAAATGAGAAGATCATTGAACTGTCAAATGAACTTCAACAAAGTTTCTGAACATCAGCTTTCGATCGTTTGCAGTTACAGAACATGAAACCATCCCGATGAATATTTTTACAAACAAATCAACACCTCTTCGAAAGCACAAATCATTCTTCGACCTCAGCAAAGCAGAGTTACATGTCACCAATATCATTCACCATATTAACTCAACAGGACAACCTATTGCAATTAAGAAGGTACAGTTACCTCCAGCTAAACTCAAACCTGCCCAAGAATAGTTCTAAATACTACTGGAAGGTAGCATCATCAGTTCATCAAGAAGATCTTGGACATTCACATTAAATTTGGTCTCTAAAACTAACAGAATATACGAAGCCTGCAGGGATTATTGTAAATTAAGCACTGTGACTAAAGACGATGCACGTCATAGTCTAACTATAAAATCATTACATAGAAACTCATATTCATATTCGTATGCGGTTTCTGGGAGGATTTACCAATTGTCTATTTCACGAAGCCAGGTTAAATGTGAGTTAAATTTAATAAAAAATCGTTTATGGGGTCATAAACGATGAGACTCCGAGTATGATACATGCCAAGCGAATATAATTACCCTGCACACTCATTCGAAGTTTGAACATTTCCAAACAACATCTCTTCTAACTATAGTTTACATTGACAAAGTTGATCCTACTCAAGTGCAATGTTTTATATATATTCTAAACATGAAAGATAGATTTTATCAATAACCCATGGCGTTATCTCTCGGTACCGATTCTGCAGATGAGGTCATTCATGATTCGCCTTTGCATGGATAGCGCATTATACTGTTTCTAACACGGTTATTACTGATTGAAGTACACGCTTCACATTTGATTGTTTTAAAACTAAGTTGCGAATCATGGAATGCATTTTAAGCCAGACAAACATCTGCTACTCAGTCTAATGAAATTGTCAAGGGAATGCATAGGGATCTCAAAGTATCCTCGTCAGTTAGCAACAACTAGGTCGATGCATCTCCTTTCTTACTCTTTGCAATGCGCTCTCGTATACGCAAATATTTGCAAACGCCTGTGTCACACCTCTTGTATAGCATGAATTTACATCTGCCGAGTCAGCTCCTATGTTTAATTATTGTACAAGGTAGCCCAGAAGTTAAAAAATCTCACCTTTACTTTTATTTCAGTTGTATATCAGCCCAGTAGTCGAAGCACGCTCCTCGTTCAGTATTCTTTCATCCGCAGCTCAACAGTTCCATAAAAGTACTTGTTCGTAACGATGACGTTGTAGCATAACTACATTTTAAGAATCGCCAACCTTACAAGATTTTACTAGAACATCAAATATATTTCATTATGAGACAAGGTATGACGCCTTCACTGTTATTCATGGAAAAGTTTAATCCCTTTATCAGACTGTCTGATCCTGGTGATAATTAATAGGGTTGTCTATTAAATATACACAACCGCGCGCAATACGCATGGAACACGCGGTGGATTATAGTGTCACAGCAGATTTTTTTTGCTCAGTTGGATTATTCGCAGTTTGTGCAATGGATTTACTGTTCGCATTTAACTATACCTAACCGAATTTCAGAGTACAATGGATTATTATAATTAATTAAGTTAAAACCATAGTAAACAGTAAACTTATTATTTGTGAAATTTTTTCATTGAAGTTTTTATAAGATTTTAATCCATTTATCATCAGTGACCACTTTTACCAGTGACTATATTCATATCATCATGTATTTTCAATCGGTTGCATGTATTCATTTCAATTCAGACATTTGTGAAAGAATAATTGCTTGTGTGTAAGACATTCAACTTTGTAAACAGCGTTCATTATATTGCCGTCTAGAGCACGATCAATTTGGACTACTTATGAGCTTATATACGACATTATTTACAATACATTTGTGATCATTCGTATTAGTCTTCTCACTTCACCCATCGGGAAAAAAGCCGGGGATTGATCATGTGCACGGATTTCCACAGCCGTTACCAATCAAATGTAAGGAGTAATTAACACCGCGAAACTCCAACAATATCATAATATAGGAAATTGTCATGTACACAGCAACTTCATCTATTAAGCAATTGGCGTATTCACTAACGAATATCATGAATCACAGTGTCAACCGTACGTTACCTCCTTTGGTCTTATTAAAATTCTTTCACTGTCAGTGATCGAGGAAGTCAAGGATACATTAACTTAAACCAGACGTCGCCTGTTGCAATCCACTTTGCGAATTTCACACTACAGCTCTCAAAACTTACGAGAACCGCCCTATTTTACTTTACGTGGTATGACAGGCTTAGAGCTAACAGTTTGTGTAGCAATAAATACTAGTTATTTTGCAGATTATTAACCACTTCCTATAAAAGATTAGAATTCTGCCCAACAGTCTCGACAGAATGAATTTTTATTTTTTGTGTCATTTTTCATAGTGGAAATTGATGTAGCGAGTCAAATTCTATCACCAAAAACTTTTAATTTATTAAAAATAAAACAAACAATTAAAAATATCGTCACTATATCTATGAGAAAACCAACAATCCATAAACAAATCTAGTGTTACCTGCATATATGTAAAAGCGCAATTCATTTCGCACGCAACTAACTCGGAATTGCTCGTTGCCTGCAATTGCTGTCGACTTTCTGCTATGCTCATTATCTACGCCTTCTCTTATATTTGCGTTTTTATCATATCTATTTCACTAACACAGCTAGCTGTCGATCACTTCAATATCTGGATGCTGCGCAACTAGGTAGTCGTCACAGATTCAATAATTAACCGGACTTCTACGCTTGCCAGTATATTTGGTGCTACCACTGTCTAGTAAGATCTATCATGACCTTCGAACAGAAATTGATAAATCTTGCTACCTTTAATCTACTGGTTTACCGGCATCAACCCAGGTGATCACTAACCCACGAAAATTATACACGTAGTAAATGTTTAGAAGGAATTCCGAGTATTTGCCTCTGCTCCGGCTCTGTAGTGAGATTGTCGGTAAGTCCCATTTAAATAAATTAAACATCTATTTTTCGGCTTGAATAATCTGCTGGTGTTTATATAAATAACTTAAAGGAGGAAATTATTTTAAAACTATTTTAATTATTTCTGGAAAATTCGTGCTTTAAATGCTTTTGAGTATTTTTATTGTTTGCTCATGCGTGTTTTCATTTTTCGCATTTATGTTCTGGGGCGCAGTCGTCGTTTATGAAAGCGAGTTTGGCACTAAGGCTCTTAACTACCGTTATGTCTAATTCATAATACACGTTATTTCTAGTACACTTAGTTTATTAGAATTATGCCTATTATTTAATATCGGAATTTGGAAACCAGTTGGATTTGGTTTTATTTGTATAAATTAAGATAGGTAGCATAAGATTCCGGAGCTTATTCATTCTGATTTGCAATTTAAGTATTTTTTGCAAAGCATTTCCTGTATTGACATGTATGCAGTTTTCAAATTGGGAAAGGCCGGTGCACGTGAATAAATTAGTAGGAGCTCACCAATCTGAAATCTTATCTTCGAAGGACCATAACCGGTGCAATAGATGCAAAGTTTGTTCTTTACACCCAAACAAGTACGGATCTGACATCTGTGTGGTTCTCGTTAGTGTATATAAGAAACGAGCCTCAGTATCGTGTAATGCCTCCTTAGCCCTCTTAAGAACGACAAACATCACTACTTACAATGCAGGCTTGTTTGTAACGTTGTGCGCCATTCTAATTGGAGCGTTAAAAATGTAACTGCTTAAATTATTTCGCCGACATTATAAAAAATTAATTGAAAATTTAATAATCTATACCAATCAGTACGCGCGAACTTCCGTTGACCAGCTACGTGCTAAATCGCATCTATGTAATCGCGATGTAATTTCCATGCCACACATTCTGCTCTGCACGCTACCTGTGGTTGCCGTTGCCTTCTTATCTGCATTGACTATCTACGCACTGTCTTACTTGTGTTTACCACATTGTGTCTCTAATTCGGTTAGTCTTCAGTCACGCCAATATTCTTGTTGCTTTTTATTCAGTCATACTTATTCGATCATCTATTAATTGGATTTTACGTGTTAGCCATTTCAGTGTTGCCGCAGACCTACAAAAAGATTAGTCAAGGCTTTCTGAAACACATCCTGCTTCGTCAATTTTTGGTGTTCACTTGCAGGATCACCAGTCAACAAATAGGACAATAAGAGCCCGAGACTAGAAGGACTTCTGAAAATCCACACTCTCCTCATACTCATAAACTCCCATGGAATTTACCGCTGAATGTATCCGATGCCTTATTAAGACCAACAATAAAAATACTCCCTCTGAATCCTCATTCTATATTGTTAGTTATGCTGCACGTCACTCTAGCCGGACCGTTAATATGGCGACTGCGCCAGGATCGGAGAGCAGTAACACTATTGTGACTTGCTAACCCATTTTTCTAATACAAATATGTTGTAAAATTTGTTTTATTTATATTCTGCTTTCGTGAGATACTTAAAGTTTTTGGAGGGGAATTATTGACGTTAGGCAAACAACCGACGCCAGTAAAGCTAATACGCGAAGTATCAAATCATTCGATTTTTCTATCCTGCTTAGTCTGTGACCAAATTTTTTAATATTTCAAATTCAATGGTTCCATCGGTTTTTATTTTAGTCATGCCTACGGGCTTCTTTAACACCGACTGTTTTTGTACCATATTTTGTTTTCAAATTGTGGTGGCGGATATTTAGTACAGTTGACAAATTTACCAGCGGCAATTGCTTCGAATTGTCAGTTCAACCGGTGGAAGTAGATTATTGTAAGCGATTTGTTATTAGCATTATAATTGACAAGACCGTATGTTTTAAATTAATTATTTAAAAAATATATTTAAGTCCCTTTATTATATTCATTTGATGTACTGTAAGATAATTCCAAACATGAATATACACATACCTAATTTAGCTAGGTGTCTATCAGCTAGTCTCACTTATGCTGAAGTTAGGCTATCCTCTTTAGAAAAATCTCTTTCATATTTGCCAAAAATCATTAAAGATTCATAGACACAGTAAATGTTAATAATACCGCAAATTAACACAGTCCGAAATAGTACAAACGACAATTGAGATTCTCTTGATCATTCAGTCGATATTCTCCAAAATCTGCTATTGTGAGTATTGTGCTGTGGATATAGATAGACAGATTAGCCCGAAGATGGAAAGGGTATTTTCTTTTCGAAACGTCGTCAGTAAACAAAGATTTGATAGAATCGCATTTCCATTGGGACGATTACAAACTCAGCCCGGTCGAAGACAAAACGAAGTTGGAAATTGTGATAAATAAGATCTTTGTGAAACTGTCCGTACGAAGCTATTACCTGCGTACACAAAACGCGGCATTTGGAAATATAAAGCTGGCAATCCACAGTCAAATTTTTTTAAATGTCAGTTTTTTAGCTGACCACAAGCAAAAACAAAGAAGCAGTTTGCATTCTTCACGCAAAAAAGAGATCAACTTTCAAACGCTTAATGCTGCAGTTTATGTTGATTCCTTTTGTTCGAATAGACTTTACCTCGAAGACCGTTCATTCAATAATGCCATGCACAATGACCAACCTACTAGTCTATATGACAAGGACAATCACCTTAATGAAATTTGCATCTTCTACATTTTAAAACCGGAGAGGAATTCATCATAGATACAGGAGCAGCATATCCTGTTCTCAAGGATGAACCCATGGTCGAGATGTCATTAGGTTTCCTTCTCGCAAAAGCAACGGGGCGCCCATTCCCATTTATAGTTGTCAGCATCGCTCTCTTAACGTAGGTTTATGACTTGAAGTTTCCAACAACTTTATAGTCGTTAAGGTCCCGCAAAACATATTAAAACTTGATTTCCTGCTAAAGTATCCGCTAATTGTCGATCACGCTAATTAAATGATCATTGACCCCTTCATGGGACTTGAGCAGTTTCTGGACAGTAGCCTCTGAACGTTTAGAGTCACAGGTCATGCGGCCATCTCTAGTTTATCATTCGACAGAAATATCGACAGCTCTTTGAGAACACAATTCATTGGTCGATCTCAGTAAGTCAGAACTACGTGTCTCCAACATCATGCACCATATCAGCACAACAGGTCAACCTATTACATTTATGAAGAGTCCTTTGCCCTCAGTTAAACTGAGAGCTGCCCAAGATGAGGTTCCAAAATTTCGGAAAATGGCACCACCAGACAATCAAAATGTTCATGGGTATTACCATTACATTTGGTCTCAAAATGGAACGGATCATACTAAACCTGTGGGGATTATCGCAAGCTAAATTCTGAGACAAAATCATACGAATAAGCCGTTTTCAATAAAAAGGAATTTCTTGAAAACTCAGTGGTAGCAATTACTTTTCATTGATTGACTTCATACATGCATATCACCATATTCCGCTAGCGATAGAAGATATTAAAAATATTTAGTTATCATTCCTTGCGGAATTTTGGTCTCAAGTGTGCCACTCAGACGGTTCAGACTTTCAAGAACAACATACTCCAGACCTCGACTCTCATGCCAAGCATAAACAACATCCTAACATACCTATCTAATCGTGCAATCAAGATCAATTGTGATAAGACTTAAATCGCATATACATTTTTTCATTATCAAGGAAATCATATTACACTTTTGCGTTCTAAGGCCAATTCGATCAAGAACATTTCGTCACACTAGCCTTTGAAGTACTTAAAGAAAATATTTGAAGTTCTCAAAATCCATCACTAGTTTCTTCCTGGCATATCAATACAACTTTATTCGTTATGTAGACTTATGCGGAATTGAAAAAGAAAAAGCAGAAACTCCATTATTTCTTGGTCGTCAGATGACGAGGTATCACTCCGTCATGTCATCAACTCGTTAGCAAATGTTCCAATGCTGACACATCCAGACTTCCAACAACCTTTTCTACTCACAATTAATGCTTTTGTATTTGCAATTGGAACCACCTTGGATCAAGTGATTGACGGAGTTCTGAATCCTAATAATTTTTACTCGCATACTCCATAACCAATAGAAACTAGATACGGCCCTTTCGGTCGTAAACTCCACGCTATTCAGGACGAAGTGCGCCATTTGATTAGAATCTTAGGTAGCAGCAGATTTGTTATTCTTGCAGATCATGCAGCATTAGTTTTGATTGTGATATTACTTTCTCGTGGTTGAATAAAGACAAGGATAATTGTGATCAGCAATATATCTTCTTGAGATTTTAATTCCACGTTCTGTATTATTAAAATTGAAATTTTATGCATTATATCATGTTATTCAACAAGACATTCAATCAATTGCTAGTCACGGTTCTCCATTTTACATAATGTTACACTCGAATTATACCTTATTTTTTCCTATTTCGATGATGAATCTTTTACTCTTTATATAATCAGTTATTGTAAAAATGCAATTAATTAATAAGGCCTTTTTTCCTATATCATAATAACTATACCAAAATTGATATGACATATGCAGTGAAATTACAGCCGAACTTTCTGATGTTGATATATTGTACAGAATAACTAGTGAGATTTAATTATCTATATGAGACTAATTGCAAATATTTATATGATGTGATACCTATTTTGTTTTGTACATTTTCTAATATTATTAACCATTTGATGAAACATGTGTGAATTGAATCCATATAAAGATTTTTTATTTTATTCCATTTTATTCAATTCTTATCTATTCTAAATTCTTATAGAATATATTCTTTTGAGTTGTGCGTAATTAAAGTTTTCTGTATGCTGTGCCTGTCTGGCGTGATTTTCTCTAGCAAGCTTCATTTTTCATTCAATACTTGGATCAGTTTTAAAAATTTCATCTACCCAATATATTGTAGGCGTTTCGCTGGGTTATTTTTTCCCTACATATAAATGGTATCTGCTGTTGAGATCCGTTTTAGGATCAATCCCCGGCCTTTTCCCGATGGGTGATGTGCGAAGACTAATACGAATGATCACAAATGTATTGTAAATAACGCTGCATGTAAGTTCATAAGTAGTCCAATTTGATCGTGCTCTAGACGGCAATAAAATGAAATTGTCAACACAATTGAATGTCTTATACACAAGTCACAGTCAACCAAAATTGTCCGTGCTCTAAACGGCAAAAAGATGAAATTGTTAACACAATTGAATGTCTTATACACAGGTCACAGTCAACCAAAATTTTCCGTGCTCTAGACGGCAAAAAGATGAATAATGCTTACAAAGTTGAATATCCTTTGTATGGTATTCTTTCACAAATAGCTGAATTGCGGTTAACATAACTTTTCATGTTGAAAATATATGATGATAGGTAAGTCACTAGTAAAGGTTGTCACTGGTGATAAATAGTTCAGAATCGTGTAAAGCTTCAATGAAAGACTTCACAAATAATTGAATTCCTGTTTTCTATGGTTTTAACTTATTTAATTATAATAATCCATTGTACTCTGAAGTGGTCGGAAGTATTTGATGAATTCGAACAGTAAACCCTTGTATAAACTGCGAATAATCCAACTGAGGAAATAAATTCACTATGACACTATAATCCGCATATTTCCCTGCGTGTATATATATATATATATATATATATATATATATATACAAATATATACATATATACATATATATATATATATATATATATATTTATTAATAAACAACCCTATTAATTACAAATAAAATTGCAGTTCAAGAAATCTCAATTAAAACTGCTTGAAACTAACAGAGATTGTTTCTAAAATCACAGTTAAGAGAAATATTGTGTAAGAACAGAATTAGATTATTTGACCTTAAAGAGCACCATATTTGTCAAAATCGAACATCGTTGGGTTGTAACGCGGAGCCGCGTGTTACATACACCCCCCCTCCCGACAATGAAAATTAGTACACAATGAAGGGGGCTAACCTTACAGGAGGTGTTATTGCTCTGCCATACCGTGTAACAACTGGTTTTGGCTCTGTCAACACTGATTCTGGTTCCTCTATATCTCGCGGCGGCGTGACGGCGTCAGTTGGCTTGGTTGTTGATGAGATGTCGGGCGTCAGTCCGTAGTCAGCAAGACTGTCTGGAGGTGGAGTTATCGTTTCTTCACCGCCTGATAGGTCAACATCGCGGAACAGCGGGTCATTTGGATCAACGTCGGCCGGGGATAGTCTGTGTTTGGAGACCGCTTCAGCTTTGCCATTAATCTCCAAAATGATGTAATTCTGACATCGATCTAACACACGATAAGGACCGCGCTTCGGTTTGGCTAGAATCCTGTTATCCATATCGTTGTTGACGAAGAACCATTTGCAGCTATCAAAATCTTTGCGTTTATAAATTGGACCATGTTGCTGACGTGTAGGACAGATCGGCCGATTCTGAGCGTTATATTGTAGAAAACTGCGAAGTGGAAACAGAAATGTCGGATCATTCATCGTTATTGCAGTTTCAGAGCGTGATCGGACTAGTTCGCCAGGCAGCCGTAGACATTCGCCAAATACCATTTCAGCGGAAATACATTTGATCGACTCACGAGTTCTTGTACGCATTGATAGGTGTACTTTCGGTAAAGCCGCAAGCCAATTTTCTTCTGGGCTAGCCTTGAACGCCGCTTTCAGTTCTCGGTGTGGCCTTTCGACGAAACCATTTGCTCTCGGATTGCAAGCCGCGGTCACGGAGTGTTTGACACCGTAGTATTGCAGTAGGGCTGCGTATTCTTCGCCGAGGTACTGTGCGCCACGATCGGTTTTCACTTCAGCTAGAGCACCAAACCGAGCGAACCAATTGAGCTCTAAAGCATAACTGGCAGTTTCTTGCTTCATGTCAGGCAGTGGTGTGCCCTCATATCATCGAGTGGTGCGATCCCGTATTGACAGTAGATATCGCATATTGTTCACGGCAGGTAAGGTTACCAGATCAACGTGTATGTGACTGAACCGGACTTTGGGCACTTGAATGACTTGTGGCGCCGTTTTGGTGTGTCTCGTCACTTTGCATTTATGACATTCTAGACACTGTTTTGACCACTTCTTGACATCTCGCCGCATGCCAGACCAAAAATATGTTCTGGATAAAATTTCCATTGAGGCTTCGTTAGATGGGTGGCTCATTGAATGATAAACCTCGAAGATCGTTTGACGGAGTTTTTCAGGTATAACCGGCCGAGGGCCCACGCCAGTTATTATTCCATTATAATCAAATGTTTTCAGGCGATTGACATCAAATGTCCGAAGTGATAGATCATCTTGCTGAGCTGCTTGCAATTCCTGAGTGCTTATAGATGAAGGACACATGATGGAGGCACAAGGTTTTGCAGAACGGCTCAGGGAGTCTGCGACCACATTTTCTGATCCTGTGACATGAGTGACTTCATATTCAAACTCGTGTATTCGTGTAAGTTGTGAGTTGACACGTCGTGAATGTAAATACTCTTTCTTTCCTCTCAGCATCAGAAGTAGAGGAAGATGGTCTGTGTAGATCTTGAATTTTCGGCCATCCAGATAGATGTGAAAGTGTAGGATCGACCGGTAGATTGCGAGTAACTCTTTTCCTAATGTATCATATCGCGTCTCGCGAGGTTGATGTTTTTGCGAATAGAAAGCGGTAGGTTGGTGTATGCCATTGATTGATTGTTGAAGTACTGCGCCTATGGCAACGTCGGATGCGTCAGTTATCAATTCAAAAGGTTGAGACCAATCCGGGGAATGTAGCATGGTCGCTTTGCATAGGGCCCTTTTGGCATCCTCGTAAGCCTGCATGTCGTCCACGTTGAGCTGAATCGGTTGTGATTTCTTGACGAAACGGCTTTCTGGCACGAGATATTTGTGAAGAGGTGCCAGAATCTTGACAAGGCAGGGTACAAATCGAGAATAGTAATTCATATAGCCCAGGAAACGTCGTAATGCTCGAACGTTGGTTGGAGGCTGTAGATCTTGAATAGCACGAACCTTAGCAGATATAGGTGTCATGCCTTTTTCGGAATTTTGATGACCGAGGAATTCAATTGATTTCTGTGCAAAGACACATATGTTGCCATGCAGTCGGAGACCATAGTCTGCTAGACGTGTGAGTAGAATATCAATATGCTGTATAAGATCGGACATTGAGTTGGAGAATACCAGGATGTCGTCTAAATATGGAATTACAAATGGTAGACCATCTAGTATTTCGTCCATAACGCGTTGGAATGTTTGCGAGGCATTCTTGAGACCGAAAGGCAAAAGTGATATAAGTGAGTGCCACCTCCAGTGAATCTGAGTGCAGTATATGATACGGAGTCTTTGTCCATCGGTACTTGATAGTAGGCTTTCACTAGGTCAAGTTTTGAATACACAGCATGACCGATAGCAGATCTGAGTAGGTCAGCTGGATTTGACAGAATGTACGAATCAGTTTGTGTGCAAGAATTGAGAATGCGAAAATCCCCGCACACCCTGAATGTTGCTGGTTCACTCTTTGGTACTACTACCACAGGCGACGCAAAAGATGAGCTGGATCGTGTACAGATGCCTTGTTGACGTAGCATGGCGAATTCTTGCTCGGCGGCCTTATGTTTGTGTGGTGCCAATGGCCGTGCTCGTGGAGGATGAAGAAGTGGTTCCGACAAGATGATACGATGGGCTGTGACGGCACGCTTCCTCTTGAGATCGGGCGTGAAGGAGATAGGTTTGAAATTTATTCATGACGTTTCAGAACATCGTCCAGTTGCAGTACCCGAGGAACTGGTGGAATTAGCTGTATAGATGAGACTGCTTCGGCGCGAGTCGTATGTTTTAGCGCTGATGTAAGCAACTGATTGTCTGCAGTGCGTATCACTTGTGTTCTTGAACGAATGTTCAGGTCGAAGTGTTCGAGAAAGTCAAGTCCAATGATGTTTCTTGTCGTGTTGGCGATGATAAAAGGATAATTGAAACATCTTTTTGAGTTGGAGAACGAGGATGTGTGTACTCGTTCCCCAAACGTCGCTATTTTGGAGCCATTGGCGTAGGCCAGACTGCTGGTGTCGACTGGGTGGGTGGGTTCGAAATAATTGTTGCGTGGTAAGCTTACATCTGATCCAGTGTCTATGAGAAATAATTCGCCAGAGGTTGCGTCACGGATGAGAAAAGATTTTGATAGTGGCAACTGACGATGAGACTGGTTGCTGGCATTTGGGCGTTTGAAGCATGACTTGACTGGAGCCGTCGCTGTAAATACAATAGTTTGATTGCGCTCTACCGCGAAAGCAACGTGCTTTGAGCCAACGATCTTAGGGTGCTCAGCCTCTACTGCCGCAGAGGAGGCTGAACCCAGCAGTTTCCCGAACCTTCCATGGGTGGATACTCCTGAGTTTTTGAGGGTGACCGCGCCCACTTGAACGACGCGTCTGTGCGCGGGAATGTGAATCCGTTTCTGAGGCAATAACGTGTGGAGTGGCCATATCTGCGGTGATTCGGACACCACTCCGCTGGTAACTGTGGAACTGTGGCCCGCTCTGTCGACGTCGACCTCCTGGCGCTATTCCGAGACGGTGGTCGACGCTGGTCACGCCTGTTCTGGTGGCGTCTATTATGGACGGCATCGACTGAGGCCAAATTTGGCCTGACTGTGAGGTTCTCGAGCAGGCTGATGAGGCGTTCATTCGTGACATATGTTCCGGCTGATGATGCGGTGGATTGTGATTCGGACAGTCTTGAGGTGATGTGGCTTTTCTCTGGGACAGGTGAGCTGTATTGATGTTTCTTCCACCACATGTCTAGACATGCCGGCAGAACGTCGTCTTGTTCTTCGAGGGATTCGTGCAGAAACGTGGCCATCTCTTCTAGTGCCGGCGGTAGCTTCTTTATGAACAATCGCATTACGATTTCCTTGGGCAGTTTGAATTCCAAGGCTTTCTGCTCCATCTCTCTAAATAGCTCAGAAGGCTTGTGGCTACCTAGGGACATCTGGCTCATTAATTCTGTAAGCCTGTCTTCTCGATCTGGTGTCAAACGCTGTTTGACGGCGCGTTGCAGGCTCTGCCATGGCTGCGCACATGTGCCCTCAGTGTATTGATGCATAATATTTTTGAGTCGATGTCTGAAAGAAATTGGGGATCGTCTCCCAAGCCCTCAAAAATATTGAGCCCTCGTCTGTTATATTGGACACCTTGGCCAATAAAGTAACATCGTCGACCCACTCATCAAGTTAGTTTGGATCAAATTGGCATATTTTATACAGTCCCCATGTGTTGGTGCGGCCTGTTGATGGACTCACCACCGGGCTTCCTGCATTTCCTGAACTGGACGTTATCATATGCGTATGAGTGTAGTCACCCGTCATCGTGCGGCTGTCTTCGAGCAGTGTAATATCGAGAGGGTGTTTTTCTGTGATATGTGTCTTAGAATTTACTTTCCTTCGTGGCATTCATCCAAAGTGCTTGAAGTTCTCATAATCTAGATGTTTATTAATTCTTTGCTGGATGTGAGTTCCACGAACCGGGGCACCATTTATGTAGGCGTTTTGCTGGGTTTTTTTTCCTACATATAAATGTTATCTGCTGTTGAGATCCGTTTTAGGATCAATCCCCGGCCTTTTCGCGATGTGTGATGTGAGAAGGCTAATACGAATGATCACAAATGTATTATAAATAACGCTGCGTGTAAGTTCATAAGTAGTCCAAATTGACCGTGCTCTAGACGGCAATAAAATGAAATTGTTAACACAATTGAATGTTTTATACACAACTCAGTCAACCAAAATTGCCCGTGCTCTAGACGGCAAAAAGATGAAAATGTTAACACAATTGAATGTCTTATATACAAGTCACAGTCAACCAGAATTGTCCGTGCTCTAGACGGCAAAAAGATGAATACTGTTTACAAAGTTGAATATCTTATGCGCAAGCAATTATTCTTTCCCAAATGGCTGAATTGCGGTTAACATATGTAACAGATTGCTAATATATGATGATATGAGTAAAGTCACTGGTAAAAGTTGTCACTGGTAATAAATAGATCATAATCGCGTAAAAACTTCAATGAAAAGACTTCACAAATAATTAATTCACTGTTTGCTATGGTTTAACTTATTTAATTATAATAATCCATTGTACTCTGAAATTCGGATAGGTATAATTAGATGCGAACAGTAAGCCACTTGTAGAAACTGCGAATAATCCAACTGAGAGAAATAAATCCACTATGACACTATAATCCACTGCATGTTCCCTGCGTATTGCGCGCGAGTGTGTATATTTAATAAACAACCCTAATAATTTCAAATAAAATTGCATTTTAAGAGATCTCAAGTAAAACTGCTTGAAACTAACAGAGATTGCTTCTAAAATCACAGTTAAGAGAAATATTGTGTAAGAACAGAGTTAGGTTTTTTTACCTTAAAGAGTACCATATTTGTCAAAATTGAACATCGTTGGGTTGTATCGCGGAGCTGTGTGTTACAATATATCTAAACAAATGAGTTTCCGCTTTTTTTGTGCATTTTGGGATCGTAAAGGAAAAGTTAAATTAATTAATCTGTTTTTTGCGTCTAATCACTTTCCAGGTTAAATAGTCCGTTGCGGTGTTGCGTAAGAAGTACATAGTTCATCGTCTATTGCTTGATTAATTAATTATATATTTTGTTTTAATCAACATGGAGGATAATCTTAAATTTTGAGGAGACTGATAGCATGGTACAGGGAGTCGTAGGCATGAACTTGATAGATATGGATGAGAAAACTATATTTTCAGACTCCTATTGGCCCAATAAGAATGAATTTGAATTCGCGTCTATGGTGCTCTCATCTCCTAATATGACTAGAGCCTCTATATTCAACGACAAAAATAGTTTTATGAAAATTATGAGATTATAGACGTTTGGAAGCCATCCCAGACATGGTCTCTTCGTGTCCAGTATGCTGACTGGTGATTCTTTGAGCATATGTACGTGAAAATGTAGAATTTACAAAGGAGAATGCCTTAGTTGCTGTCCGTAGGCCTTTATTATCTTGTTTAATGTCTGTGGCAACACCGAAATGGCTAGCACATTTAGAAATCCGTTTAATAAATAATCAAATACGTATGATTTTTTGTGCAACATTAAGATAATTGGCGTAACTGAAGACTAACCGAATTACTGACATATTGTGGTAAACGCATGTAGAACAGTCGGTGCAGACATGCCTCACAGTAGAAAAGGCATCAGCAAAAACTGGTAGCGAGCAGTACAGAATTTGTTGAATGTAAATTACTTTGTGATTACAAATAAATGCCGTGCGACGTTAATACATAGAAAATAAGCCGTAGACAATGAGAGAAGTAAATGTGGGCGGCACTTATCAGAACCGGACCTGCATTCTTAGACAAATGCCGACTAAGTTTGGTGGTGTTGCAGTGTCTAGAATTACTCCTTTACATTTGAGGCCGGCTGTGGTCGATTGGCTGGTTTTTCTTTGTGTGGATGCACCGGGATAAGCGGAGTTGCCGAAACAAGAGAGGTGATTTGCTTTCTGAAGGCTCAGAATTGTCTTGGTGAAGATCTGCAGCAACACTGTGGTGTATGGCACACGTAGAAGTCTGATTAAATAGATAATCGATCACGTATGACTAGTTGTGCAGCAACAATAAGATTGGCGTGACTGAAATCCAAGTGACTAGGTGACACAACGTGATAAACGAAAGTCCAGAATTCAGTCAAAAAGGGAGAGCGAAAGCAGACACCCATAGCGCGCATGGCGGAAATGTCAAATGTGTGATCATGCACCGTGCTTATAAACCTGTGCAGGCGCAAGATCGCGCGCTATTGGTTAACGGCAAATTTCATTGTTTTAACTGTTACCGTGTTTTAATTTCATTCAGGTAATATGTCGACGGAATTTAACCTGGAACTGTAAACGCCCCAGCTTCAAGTAAATGCCGTACGACGTTACAAACTCGGTTTATGTACCATAAATATAGAGTTATGTACTGATAGGGGGCCCTTAACAGGGCCCACGTGCGTTCTCCGGCAAATGCCGAAAAAGATCCTTCAGTGTGAAGACGTCCTAGAGCCTTGGGTTAAAAAGCTTGGGCTGTGGAACAGCTACTGTTGTTGCGTTGTAGTCTCGTGTGGAAGAGCATCGTTGAAGTTCAGCGTGGAGTAGCTCAAATCACACGCACTGGTTGTACAGCAACAAGATTGAGATGTGTACTGATATTTATAATTGTTGGTGAAGACAAATCCAATAATCGGGTGTAGTAGGTGATGACAGCCGACAGCACACACACGTAACGCAAGCAGTAGGCAAAACGCGACAACTTAACTGCATAGGCAAATTTACCATGCTTAATGCTCATACCATGATAATATATGTCCAATTGCCACACTATTATTAGTTGCAGCAAGTTTCGCTTTTTCTCATTGGTGCAACGTAAATAAATTTGAATTTAATTTACGCAATATGTCGGCGATTGATTTGTGTCGTTACAACACTTTCCTTTCTGAAAAAAAAGAAAAAAAATATTCCTCTCTGCGAGGCTAGATAAGAAATGCATGACAGAGTTCGAACCAATTTAAGCAAAAAAAATAATGTACCATAAATGTAAGGCTTAAGTATGCTTGTTGGTTGTTTCAACAATGATATGATGCCAAGTAACCACTAGGAAATGCTACACCAATTGTAAGCTCTAGTGGTTGGTCATACCACGTGAGGCAAAAAAGAGCTGTTTAGGATTTGGGAGCCGAGGCGTAAAGATTTCGAGGTAAACCGCCTCTGAAGTTTCCCTGTTTAAGTTAAAACCTAGGCAGGCTGGATCGTCGTCAATGCGTTTGTATACGACCAAAAGAGCTAGAGTGTGTGCAGATGAGAAGCAAGTGCCTCTGTCCGTGATGACCTCATTGGGAACACCATAATTGGATATCCATGCAGAGATAAAACCGTTAGTTACTTCGTCTGCAGAAATGGTGCCAAAAGGTAATGCCGCAGGCCACCGTGTAAATATATCGATCATAGTTAGAAGGTAGCTGAAACCTTGAACCTTTGTCAGATGAACTATGTCGATGTGGACGATGGCTAGGCGAGAAGTAGATCAAAAATGTTGCAA
The DNA here is from genome assembly GCA_029291075.1 of Eudiplozoon nipponicum. Classification (NCBI taxonomy): domain Eukaryota; kingdom Metazoa; phylum Platyhelminthes; class Monogenea; order Mazocraeidea; family Diplozoidae; genus Eudiplozoon; species Eudiplozoon nipponicum. The sequence continues at coordinate 3,092 of JAQBSW010001503.1, read as the reverse complement.
CTTAGAACGAGTGTGTCGTGTGATCTTGTTCTTCTGACAAATAGCACACTCTGAGACCCATCGTTTAACATTCTGTCTAAGTCTGTGACCCCAGAAACGATCTGTAAGAAGTCGGACAGTCACTTGGCTTCCTGGGTGAGAAATTGAGTGAATTGAATCGAAAACTTTTCTCTGAAGGCTGGTCGGCAGAACTGGCTTGTTGGGCTGCGTACCCGTGAAGTAAACAATTGGTAAGCTTTCCCAGAGACGGCATATGAACTTGGTTGGGTGAAGGGCTATTGATCCTTGAATGTGAATGTCACCGCGTTGTTCCGATCGCAGGTGGGATGGCGTTAGTGCAGGTTCACTGTGTGTAACGGAGTTGACAGTGAATGGCGACGGCGAAGGTGGTTGTAGTGAGACGCCTAGCCTGGAAAGGGCATCTGCAATGAAGTTCTATTTGCCCTTGACGTGAAAGATGTCAAATTACCATTCGCTTAGACGTGAAAGCTGTCTTTCTACTCTGGCAGGGTACTTGGCAATAAATGAAGTTGCGTTTTGAAGTGCTCTAACTGATGGTGCATGATCTGTGAAAACAACAAATCTGCTACTGTCAATGATGCTGATAAAATGGCACACTGCGTCGTGGATGGCGAAACGTTCTCGACCAAAAGTGTCGTACCTCGTTTCTACTGGTTGGAGAGTACGCTAGTGGAAACTGATAGGCTTCCAAACTCCGTCGATCTCTTGTTCCAAAGTGGCTCCAATAGCAAATTCAAAAGCATCTGTCTTGAGTTGAAATAGTTTTTTTTTAAATCTGGATGCGTTAGCATTGTCGCATTTGCTAACGAGTTGATGGCGAGTCGAAATAATTCCTCGTCTTCGGATGACCAAGCAATGATGGAATTTTGTTAAATCCTTTTCGATTCTGCAGGTGCCTGCACAAAGGATAAATTTGTTTCAAAAGGCGCGGAAGGAACTTGCAATAGTAGTTTAGTTCTCCCAGAATTTTTTGCAACGCGATAACTGTCATCGATGACTTGATATTCTTGATTGAATTCGTTTTTGACGGCAAATATTGAATACCTTTTGGCGTGATACGATGCTCTAGGAAGTCTGCGAATGTAGTTGCAATCTGAAACTTTTAACAGTTGATCTTGAGTCCGTGGATGGATACGTGTTAGAGGACATTTAGTAAATGCTTGGCATGAGATTCTAAGTCTGGACTGAATACCATAATGTCATCGAGATATGACATACAATAAGAAGAGTCGTCGCGAAGTATGTTGTCCATGTTTCTTTGAAATATATGTGTAGCACACTTAAGTCCAAAAGGCATGTAAAGATATTCGAAAAGGCCAAATGGAGTGATGACTGCAGTCTTTTCAATATACTATGGTGCTACTGGGATGTGATGGTAGGCTTGTTTGAGGTCAATCACTGAAAAGAAATTGCTGCCGTTGAGTTTTTCAAGTAAGGTGTTAATATTTGGAATAGGATATGCATCAGATTTTGTCACTGAATTTTGATTACGGTAGTCTCCGCAGGCTCTGTACGATCCGTTTCATTTGGAAACTAAGTGCAATGGTGACGCCCATTAACTTTTCGATTGTCTGATGATTCCCTCTTCCAAAGGCCTTGCGAATTCCTCTTGGGCAGCTTTCAGCTTAGCAGGGGCAAGTGGCAGCTTCTTGAGTGCAATAGGTTGTCCTTCTGTGACGATATGGTGCATCGTGTTGGAGATTCGTAGCTCTGACTTGTTAAGATCAAAAAGCGACTTGTATATTTGAAGAGCTGCTGATATCTCTGCTGAATGATGCATTGGGGTTGGCTGGATGACCTGTAACTACAAACGCTCGGAGGCCAGTGTCCAAAAACTTTGCTCAAGTCCGGTGGAGGGGTCGACTGTCTTTTGATTGGCAAGGTCAATAATTAGCCGAAATTTAAGAAGGAAATCAAGGCCTATTATATTATGTGAGAACTTGGCAATGATGAAGTTGTGAGAAAATTCACGTCGTAGACCTATGTTGAGTGTGCGGTACCGGCAGCCATATGTTGGTATGGGCTCGCCTGTAGCTGTTGTGAGAAGAACGCCTAGCGACATCTCGGCTATTGAATCACCCTTGGAATCTGAGACTGCTGCACCTGTGTCTACGATGAATTCTTTGCCAGTTTTGAAATCAAGAATGAGCAGAAGCTCGTTGGTTTGTTTGGCCGGGTCATGCAAACAAGTAGGCTGCTGATTGCGACCAGTGTTGTCCGTTTGGCTCTCTATGTGAAAAATTCGGCGTGGACGAAAAGTGTCGACAGGAATGTCGGATCGTAATTGGTTTCTTCCCTGTGGCGCCGTTGATGCCATTGATGCTCAGAAAGTACGGTCTTCCACTTCCTGCGCCAGACGTTTCCCGATCCTGATGCACCCTTGCACCTGTGGTCTGTTGTCCTTTCCGTCAGCTGTGGAATTTGGCACTCAATGGAAAATTCTTCGGAACGACAAAGACAGACTTGGCATGAATGAAAAAAACTTCTGGTGGTTATAACACCAGTTCTTTGGGGCATATCTGTAAAAGGACTGTGGGGACCTCGAACGCCGACTAACGTTATCATTGGCTTTGGGCATGAATTTGGGTCGAGCATTCACTGGATTTACCTTGAATTTCGTTATGGCCAATCCTTCTAGAACTTTAGCCATGTTTGCCAGTGTTCTGTCTAAAGAAGAGAGCCTATCATCTTGCGGAGGTGAATAAGAGGATGACGGATTCACCTTGGGTTCCAAAACCCTATATTCTAACTCATATCTCTCAGATAAGTCATCTATAGAGAGAGTGTTGGGAAGCCGTCTGGCAATAGTTTTAATGCTTGTGGAATATTGTTAACAAAAACAACTTTAGCCTCATGGTCAGAAATATTGGTTTTATACCAACGTTTCCGTAATTCCCTCAAAATTTTGATGGGGCCAAGGTTCGGCATGTCTAACTGCGCATATTTATTTATTATCTGTTAAGTTTCTGTGGGCCCAAGCAACGATTCTACTTCGTTTTGTAAGCCCAAAATGGGATTAGGTAGCTTCCTAATGGCCTCAAGCTTAGGATTAATCCGTCGCTGCAATTCAG